>BGKB01000035.1:414990-604896 GCA_003116975.1 Aurantiochytrium sp. KH105
CGTAGAATCCCCCCCCCCTCCCCCCCCCCCCCAAAAAAAGCAACTGATGAAATGAATTTTGCGTCTTACGTTCCAAACTTTTATTACTGTGACGTGCGAAGAGTCAAACAAAAGGAGATGAGAAGGTAATTTTAACCGACTGAAAGATGGAGAACATACAAACACCTTTGGTGTTGCAGCAGGTGCTCCTTTGTTCTTCTTGCCTTTCTCCTTCTCCTTGTTGGTGTGAGTGATTGTTTCTTTTACTTGTCGAGATCATCCCAACCGCCAACAGAGGCCTTGGGCTTCTTCTGGTTCTTGATCGCCGACATTGCAGCGTTCATGCGCGACTTTTTCACATTCTTGCTGACGTTGATGTTTCTGTTGTTGCCGTTGCGGCGGCGCTTTTTGCTGTTCGATGAAGAAGCAGCCTTGTTCTTGCCGGACTTGCCCTTGGGGGTCTTGCTCTCACTCGGTGCACCTTCGTCGCTTCCGTTTTTCTCTTCGTCGTCGGCATCGGCCTCTTCGTCATCGAGGTCCTCATCTTCGTCAATACCTTCGCCATCATCCTCCTCGACTTGATCGTCGTCAGCCTCGGCCTCTTCCTCATTATCCTCCTCGGTGAGCAGGCCGAATTGCTTTTGCGGGAGCAGCGCAAAGTTCTGCATCGGGACTTCGAGGCGCTTGAGGTTCTTGTTGTTGTCGGCATCTTCTTCATCCTCGTTGTCGTCGTCGTCACCCTCGTCTTGGCTACTCGCGGCCTTCTTCGCCTTGGCGGCGCGCTGGGCGCGCGCAGCAGCGGCATCTTGTTTCTGCGCCGCAGCCTCGTCGAGCTCACCGTCGTCATCATCGCCCGAAGAGGCAGGAGGCACAAAGTACGGGATGCGACCGCGCTGCAAGTCGTAAATGACGCGCTGCGCCACACTACGGATGTCAGGCTCGCCCTTCTTCAACAGACGGCCACGCTTGAAAGCGAGCTGCGAAAGAAAATCTTCGGCATCGACCCAAGAGTCAATTCCATAGGTGCGGCGAACGTATTCCGGCTGCACACGGTCGAGCAGGAAGGGCACGTAGTCATCGGGACTTTCGAGACGCTCGGCACGCACGACGCCCTTGAAGACCACCTCGGCCTCGCTGTCATCGTTTGGGTACACGACACCGGGGCAGTCGATGAGAAATACACGCTTGAAGAGTGTGATGTACTGCCAGATCTTGGTCTCGCCGGGGATCGGCGCGACCTTGCAGACCTTTTTGGAGCGCAGCGTATTGATGATGGAACTCTTGCCCGCGTTCGGATAGCCAATAAAACCAACACTGATCTGCTTCTTCTCCGGATGCAGAAGGGCAAACTGGCGCAAAAGCTGAATGAGAGCGCCCTTGCCAAAGGGCTTGGTCATGTTCGCATGGAAGGCCAGCGTCGGGTACTCCTCGGAGAGAAGACGCACCCAGCGACGCGTGACCCAGGTCGGGACGAGGTCGACCTTGTTTAGCACAAAAATGAGGTGCTTGTGCGACTTTTCCTTGCGGAGGTACTCCTCGACACGCTTGGAGCGAGTGCCCATGGGATCGCGGACGTCGAGGACCTGGATGACAACATCACTGCAGTCGAGCACCTTGTAAAGCTCTTGCCAGATGCGCTTACTCTGGCCCTTTTCAAACACCTTTTCGCGGAGGCTGATTGTCCCGCCGCGCGAATCGAGGGGCTCGCCACCGTTGCGCTCAATGGCCTCCTCCTCGGCAGCCTCAAAGGTCGCAGACTTCTTTTGGGCCTGTTGCGCGAGGCCGTCGAGGGACGACGCGGAGAGCTTGGCACGCTTGCGCTGACGCTTGGGGCCAAAGACGCTCTCGTAGCTCTCCGACGAGAGCAAATGCATGCGCGCCTCCTTTTTGGAGTCCGTGAGCAGGCTCATGGGCAGGCGACGCTGGTTAAGGACGACCGTGTACGGGTCGGCGACCTTTTCCGCCATTTGCTCGCGAAAGGCTTCGAGTTCCTTTTGCCCGACGACGCGAGTGTTACCAAACCAGCGCCTGTTGGGGGCGATGCGCGACATTTTCTCCATGGGGCGGTTCCCGGTACGGTTGTTGCTCATGAACTCGCCGCCCACGATTTTACCCTGCCGGTTCCTGATCGGAGCGCCGCTCTTGTACATGTTGAGGCGCTTGATGGTCGCCTTGGACCGCATGTTGCCCTTGCCATTGTCCTTGCGGTCCGGGTTCGAGGAGCTCTGGCTTTTGCCACCGTGACGTCTCACGTGCGGCATCTTGCTCTGCTTTTCCTGGCTTTACTTTGGTCCCGCTTCGCGTGCCGGGCGTCCGCTCGCTCGCGCGCTCGCTCGCCCACGCTCTCGGCTCGGCCCGTGCGCGCGCGAGTCGCCGTTCTGCTCTGCTCTGCTCTGCTCTGCTCCGCTCCGCTCTGCCGCCTCTCCTCTCCTCTCTCCTCTCCGAGACCAGCCAGGTCGGCGCCGCCGCCGCCACCCAACCAATTCTTGCGCTGCTGGGTCGGCTCTGTGCGCGGCGCCGTCTCGCCAGAGTCCGACCGCCCCCTTGAGGCCACCTTGCGCGCGGCCGCTGGCTGCGCGCGCGACGCCTAGCGTGCCCCCCTCTTCTTTCCCGGACCGTCGCAACTGCTGCTGCTGCTGGGTATAATGAAATGAAATGAAATGAAATGGGTCCGACGGACGAGGACTCGCGTTGACATGAAGAAGCGAACATCATACCAAGACGCTGGAGCTGGCCGCCAACGACGGCGACAGCAAACGGCATGCAGATGCTTGCGACGCAACAGACGAAAACAAACACAAGTCGAGGCATGCCATGTGTAAAATTTGTTCGGAATGGTGGCATGACGATCTCAGAACGAGACAGCAAGCACGTGCGGCAAGCTGCACTGACTATGAAGCGCGCAAACATTCTCCTCTCGGTCATGACGATGCTAGCTAGTTGGGCTCATAGGAATAGTAGTCTCTCTCATTGCGACCTTCCCTCTCATAATGTGTTCTCCGCGCCAACAGCGCGCCTTCCCCGCTCACGGCCTTGCGGAGCGGCCAGCGCCGCGGCCCCGCTCCGCTCCGTGCCGCGCCCGCGAGGCCCACGCGGTCTCGCACTCACTCACACCTGACTCCCTGTCCGTTGCTCTGCCGGCACGTGCTCGCGAGTGCAAGTGCAAATGCAACTTGAAATGCAAATGCCCCTCTTTGTGAAGCGCGGCGCGGCACGTGCAGGCTGCATGTGCTGGCCCTCTCGCGCGCGAGGGCTTTGGGAGAGCATACTTCCCTTACGCCTGGAGCCCGCGACGCTTACGCCGCTGGCCGGGCCCGGAAGAGGAGCCCGAGTGAGGAGCGACGGCGAGGCCACGGCAAGCGCAGCGCCGCGGGCAGACAGACCCGCAAGGCGGCGAGCAGGGAGCGCTGCAGAGGTCGATCAGCATTTGCAGCAGCGAGCGGCAGGAAAGGAGAGGAGAGGAAAAGACGAACGATGGGCGGCGGCGAAACGGAGTGGCTGGGCCAGCTCATGGAGAGCGCCGGACTCGCGACCAAGGAGTCGAAGCGGTCCAGCAAGCGGCGGTCGGCCAGCAAGCGGTCCAGCAGCAAGCGGTCCAGCAAGCGGCGCAGCAAGGAACGCGATGAGGGCTCAGTGCTGACGCTCCCGGAGTTCCTCTCGGAAATGCCCGAAATGCCGGAAATGCCGGACATGAGCGTGGTCACCAAGCCAGTCGGCCAGGCCTTTATCAGCGTGTGGATCTTTATCGGACTCGGATTCGCCTTTTCCTTCATCTACGTCCTGCAGCTCACGCTGAAAAAGGTCGACGATTTGCGCAGCAAGAGCGACCGTCTTCCCAAACGGGAAAAGGTCCTCCTTATGGGCAAGGCTTTGCGTCGATCCATGGCCATCGCCATCATTGACCTGAACCCGTTCTGGAACATCACCGTCAGCGCCGATGTTCCGCTCGAGGACCTTCCGGAGGCCGCCATTTACATGGCCAACCATACGTCGTACATTGATCCCTTTGTGCTCTCAGCTGCTCAACGGCCTGTCGAGACAAAGTATGTTGGCAAGGCCGACCTTTGGAACATTCCCATTGCTGGCCAGGCGTTGCATCACTCTGGCGACATGCCCGTGCACTTTGTAAAGGACAAAAAGCTCAAACGCTGGCGCACCCGCACCGGAACGCTGGACGAGCTCATGTCGCAGGCTCGCGATTACCTCGAGATGGACGTCGGCATCTCGGTCTTCCCCGAAGGCTCTGTCAGCAAGACGGGTGAGTTGCTGCCTTTCAAAAAGGGTTTCTTCCAGCTCGCGCGCGAGTGCGATGTCCCCATCGTTCCTGTCGGCATGTGGGGCAATCAGGACGGCTGGCCCAACACCACGACCTCCAAGGACAGCTCTGGGGGCTTGCTTCTCGGCGCTGCTGACATGCACGTGCATTTCGGCGAGCCCATTAGTCCTAATGGCAAGTCCCTCGAGGAGCTCATGGAAGAGGTTTACATTGCCGTCCGCGATTTGCGTAATGGCCTGCCGAACTTCAACTTGGCTCCTGAGCTTGCCAACGTCGAGCCCGAGTTCAAACAGACCGTTCAGCTTTCCCCGGAGGATCTCGACGAGGCTCCCGAGGACGGCTCGGAGCCCCTTGGTAACGAGGAGCGCGCTTCTGCCGAGTAGATTTTTCTGGTAGCTTGAGTGACCAAAGATTTGACTATAACACAATACACATAAATGCACAGGACATGTATAAGACGCCGACGCATGCTTTTTCTAAAAAAGATCGCTATTCCTTTGCCCTTTTTCCTTGTCCTAGGCCTATCTTCATGTTGTCCCTGCGCCTTTCTTTGTTGATTTATCTGGCACGCTGGGGAGGTTATGACTAGCCTGGTAGCACAGCGCGGCAGTCAATAGCTTGTGGCTCATGATGCCTGTTTGATCGCCCTACTACCACCTTACTTACATGACCTCTCGCCTTCTCGCCTTACATGTAAGTTAAGAAGGTGGAGGGGGGTAGATTAGATGTCTCGATTGACGGCTTTGCGGTGGTCACGGAGGTAGGCCGAGCGAGGCCAAACCCGAGACGTCTGCGCTTCTTCTCTGCATCGGTACGTTCACCACGCCAGCGCCGCGAAGGCGCGCTCACCACTCCGCTCGCTTCGCTTCGCCTCCCCTCCTCTCTCGGCGCGCTCGCGCCGCTCGACCTCTCCCGTGGCCGTGGGCCGGCCTGCCTGTCTGTCGGAAGGGGCGGCCGGCCGGCCGGCATCGAGAAGGCGAGCAACGACGCCGACAAGGACGACGCCGTCTCCGAAGAGCGGCGCGGCGGCGACCATCGCGGCGACGGCCGCGCGGAGACAGAGGCCTCTGCGCGGCCTCCGAGGCACGGCCCCCGCCTCGATCGCGCCGCGAAGGCGCGCCCAGCGCGTCGCACACCTACGGAACACCGACTCCCAACGAACGAGCGCCTGCGAGAAGGAGCCCCGAATAAAAGAGAGAGCGAGAGTGCGAGAGTGAGAGAGTGAGAGAGTGAACATCTTGCGTGGAGAGCGATCGAGACCGAGAGAGTCTCTGACTAACATTCGCGAATCGCTACGTGAACGCAGAAACCCTTTTCCTTTGTTTGAGCTGGACCCAGACCTCCAACCCGTTTTTTGTTTGTGAAAAACTCGCTGCACAATGGCGGACGACAATGACTTTATGAACTTTGATGTCACGGCCCTTGACAAGAAGGACGCCTTCGCGGAGGCGCAGGGTGGTACCCAGACCATCGAAAAGGTTCACATCCGTCTCCAGCAGCGTAGCCGCCGCAAGTGCATTCTCACCATCACCGGTCTCGCCGATGATCTCGACTTGAAGCGCATCTGCAAGGCCCTCAAGAAGTCTTTCAAGTGCAACGGTGCCGTGGTGAATGATGACGACTTTGGTGAGATTATCCAGCTTCAGGGTGACCACCGTCAGGGCGTCGTCAAGTTCCTCGTTGACGAGGAGATCATCGACCGCTCGCACATTGTTGTCCATGGTGCCTAAGTCGCACGGACTTGCATTATGTGTGAAGGACCCTTGATTCTCGTATTCTTCAGTTTACGAGCGGAATGGACGGGCTTATCCACATTCACGTGCACAGCGCTTCTCCCTATCCTGCTTGAAAGAACGAGGCCTAGATTGGTCAGGGTTTGGCCAAGCCTCGATCCTTTTTGTGGAAGGGCAGGCAGCACGCATTCTTTCTTCTTCTGGGCATCTCTGGTCGGCATTACATACAACATGAGCAATGAGTAGTCCGCATGAGACTATTTTTTAGCGCCTCACATCGCGCTTCAACCTTCTTATTTCACCATACGGAGCCCCCCCCCCCCCCCTTTCTCTCTCTCTTTTCTCTCTTTCCCTGTCTCTTTCCCATTCCTCCCTCCGCGAATTTTTCGCGTGTACATGCGTGTGCATGTATCTGCGTACTAGAAGCGAAGCGGGAGAGAAAGAGAGAGAGCTAGAGATTGGTAGTATCACATGAGTGAAATTCATTTTTTTTCGTTTTCATCCATCCAGAAAGGTCGCCGCGTTTCACCGCTTGCTTCGAGCTCTCGTAACCTACTTTCGAAATCGTCGAGCTCAAGCAAGACAACCGCAGGTGCCGACAACGATTGACATGGAGCCACACCTCCTTTGAAAGGCAAAATATTTTTCCCAAGCTCGCTGTCGCTGTCGCTATCGCTCTCACCATCACAATACCCCTTGCTCTCGATGTCGCTGTCGTAGCGTGTCGCAAATACGATCGATTCCTCGCCTCCGGGCGCAACTGATGCACTTTCGAGCGGTGCCGAGACGAACATGACCTGCCGGTCGACATCGCGAACTTTTGACCTATCAGGGACGCTCTCCTGCCGACCGGGAGCCGAACCTGGTTTTCCACCGGCTCGCTTCTTCATTGAAGCTGTCAGCGACCAAAAGTGACCCAGCCGGCGACTTGCGACGTGATCAATGTGTAGTAATCCGCTCTTTTCTGAAACAGGTGCGCCTTTGCCGGCTGCCGGGTGGCCGAGGAGACGTGGCACTGCGCGTACCTCTTTATTTTCCATGGTTTGCTCCTGGTCTCCCGGCAGCGCTTGGTCACCTGCGGTGAAATCGCCTTTAAAGTTTTGGGTTTCAGAAGCTGCGCGACCCAAGCGCTGAGGCACGTGAAGCCCTGCACTCGATGCTCGGCGATCATTTCGGTCTTGTTGTGCGCGAAAATGATTTCTCTGGACATCAATTTTGCGTTGCATGTCGCATGCTCGCTGATATTTCTCCTCTGCCTCCTCTTCGAGTCGCCGATCGATTCTCTCGAGAGCCTCCCGATCTTTATCAATAATGCGCGGGTCGAGCACGAGGTGCAGTCGTTCGTATGGAACATGTGTCATATCACTCCAAAGAAAGCCGTTCCCACGGTAATAATCTTGCGTTTTCAGCTTGTGCATGCGCTGTGGCGCACGCGCATGTTTACCGGCAAGGATTGAGCGTGCCTGATCCTTTCGATTCGCCATTCGCATTGCCTCGGTCTCACGGTTGTCAGAGTGCCGTTCTCGAGCCCATCGTTTGTCGTCACGGTTGTCGTGGTGCCGATTTTTGCATGTGCATTTGCTTCCGCGGCCTTGATCACATGAGCAGTGATTACTTCGTTTTTCTTCGCCATGCACAGAATTGCGCCTTGTTTTGCCTTCATGCGGAGGAGACGCTAACGAGCCGTAACGCTCGGCATTCTCGACCTGTCGAAGATGCAGACGCGATCGAATCTTCTTTGATCGCAACTTTACATCCGCCTTGCGCTCTCTTTCGGCGCGTGCTTCTCGACGCATTTGTCGACGAACGTGCGCTTCATGTTTTGCGTCGAGGTCTGCGCGCTCGGACCATCTTCGTTGATGCTCGGGCATATGATATCCGTCGGTCCAGATGGCCCCTGTTCTCCTGTAGAATTTCCACGACTTCTTGAGCACGCCTTCGCGCGTGCACTCGGGCACGTCATCTGTTCGCATCGTGCTAAAGTTCAAGGAGTAGGTCCCTTTCTTGCGATTCTTGGTGATTTGATAGCAGACACGGGCGTCGTCCACCAAGCAACCCTGGAGAAGCGACGTACCTTCCCCCTCCCTTTCCACGTCAACCTTCCTTCCCCCCTTCCAGGGCGCCTTTACCTGGCGGGGACCTCGCTGCCGCGATCAGTGCAAATTGCAGCGCGCAGATTCACCTTTTCATTTTTTTGCTCCGCAATCGCGCCGTCGCCGGTCCCGTGAACTTTGAATGATCCACGCCCGGTATGCTAGGAAGGTCACCCTTTTATCAACATCGCACACTTTTGACAAAAAGAAGATGAAGAGATCCGTTGGCGATTCTGCGCAACTCAAATTACACGTGTCCCTTTTTTTATTTTTCTCTTTTGACGAGCAAGCGCCGCAGGACCGTCCGCTGCGGCCCTGCCACGGCCCTGTTGCAGCGTTATGCAACAGTTGCCGGCCACTGTGGTAAATACCAGTCTGTGTCAGAGCACTGCAGGCGCTACTGCAGCCAGTTTGACTCCGAAATCATCACAGGGGCCTGGGAGGCGCTCTTCCTGGTCCCCGGCTTCTTTGCTCTCGGCCCGGCGATCGTCGCCGCCAACTTTGGCAACGACCTGTACCCGTTCATCCGAGCATTTTTTCAGGTTCACGACTCCACCATCGGCTCAGGCACGAACAGCGCATGTCCTCCGGACCTCGCTTCCTACGATTTGGTCCTCCTAACCATATCGGGCCTCTTCATGGCACTGACGCTTGCGGCGGACGCATATGACCTCTGGGCTTGGCCCTCGGACCTCACTGTGGCGCAGATTAATCTTTCGCGAACCTGGCCAGAACACTTTCCCATGGCACTTATTTGCCTCGCGAAACTGGTGGTCTTGCTCCCAATTGGGCGGTATATGTGTTCAGGTCGTACCTGCCCGTGCTCTCGCCCTTCGTTGCTGCAGTCCTGTGCGAACTCATTTCGCGCATCGCTCAGCGAATCACTGGGCAGACCTGCGAATGGGATCACTCGAGAAGGTTCCTGGGTAATCACACAGACTTCCCAATCGTTTTGGCGGAGCACTTCTCGGTCTTCTTCGGCAGGGTCCCACCAGTCATGCTTACGGTGGTCTCCCTTGCTGTCTTCGGCATCACTCTCGGGATCGACGGGGGCGTGGGCCTGCTTGGCCACGACGATCGCGTATTGTGTACGCCGTTCGATTACAGGGTCGGGTGTTGGGTGTTCGTCGCATACATTGTGTATTTGCACGTGCTTCAATTCGTCAACAGTGTGCAAAATCTTTATGGCGTTCGCTTCCTTGTTAAAGGGGGCAACCCGGCGGACCTGCTCGCCCATCGTCGACGCCTTCCGTGTGCCAATATGCTTGGACTGTGCTTGATGCAAGACAATGGCAAGCGGAGGAGCGACTCAAACACGCGTCGTAGCTCCAAAAGGGTTCAAGACATTACTGCGACCGCTGAACCGCAGATGAGCTGAAAACAAGAAAGAATACGATACCACCATACCATCACTTCTTCTGCAAAGCGATTGCTGAGGAGATGATGTTTACGAGCATACAAGCATTCAAGGAGAACAATATCCAAGAGGTCCTAAAATGCATTTTTCAGAGCTGAAGTAGGAGCGATGCCATGACAATCTGGAAAAGGAAGAGAAAGGAATTATAAGTGAATCTTGGTCTCCTGCGTCAAAGCATTGCCGTGACTTTTTCCTAATGAAGGTCTGAGCCCTCGCGCGCAGCTTCGAGCTCGTCCTGGTAGCTCCATCGTGCATCCTCCTGAGCCCAAGAAGCTCGAAAGGTTTCGAATTTGAAGATTTCATGCTCGCTTCGCGTGATGCGAGCGCATTCCAAAAGATGGTACTTTTCTGGCGCTGTTGGCACCGAGAGGGTCGACCACAAAACCTCCATGACCAGCTCACGTGTCTTCCGTTGCAGCGCACCCTGGATGCGAGCGGCTACTGTACGTTCCGCGACAAAGACCCCCCGCGCGGAGCCCTTGGGACCGTCGAGGGAAGATACGCTCTGCTGCGATAATGAGGCGACGTGTGGAGCAGCGCTCTTACGGCGTCCTCGCTTTGGAAACGGGTCCTCTCCTGGCGCCGCAAACACTCGCTCAGTGAACAAGATCGTATCGCCCGTGACGAGATCACCGGTGCACTCGATGGAAAAGAAGCGAGCCGCGTTCGTTTTGGCCGCTCTTCGCGTCAACGTATCTCGGGCCGTGGTCGTTGCAAATTGTGCAGGAAGCGAGGGCGCAGATTCAATCTTGTCTGCATTGAGCGCCTTGACTCGCAAGCGATACATGGCACAGACCTCGAGGTCCGAGACGAGTGCCAAAGTGTCTTTGCCATCGTACACTGTTATCCACTGCCGTTCGGTAGGAGGAATGGGCCCGCGCTGCTTGGTTCGCGATACTTGCGACTTGTTGCCAGCCGGTACTCGCTCATCTGGCAGTCGCTCCACCAGCATAGCCTCTAGCACATAACGATGCGCCCCGCCAAAGCCAGGATACCACTTGACACGAAAATGCCGTGGACCAGCCTCAACCACAACAGGCTGTCGCGGCGTTTCCGGCGCAGTGAAGACGACCAAATCATTGGAAGGCGTTGAAAGCGATCTGCGCAACTCGCACTGGAGCGCAAAAATATGGCGCGTGTTTGGCGCAAGACCAGTCACCCGCGCCTCAGTCTTTGTGCCGCGATACACCACGTGCCAATTCGGCCTTGACGTGGCCCCAAGAGCAGGCGAAGGCCCATCCATCGTGGACGACGCCTTCATTGCAGCTGAAGAGGCCATCGTTGTCGTCGTCGCCGCAGCTGTCCCCGCCGTCGCGGCTGCAGACTTTCCTACAGCTTCGCGGTGCAGGAGGACATGCGTCATTTCTGGTCGTCGCCACCATTTCGCAAACTCAGCATACGAGACAACGCCGTCTCCATTTGTGTCGAGCTCTTGCATAGCTTCGGTGAAAGAAGGACCTTGAACACGAAGTCCAAGGTCGCCAAAGAGCTCCGCAAGTTCTTGCGCATCCATTTTCCCGTCGACGTTCTTATCATATCGCATGAAGGTCTTGCGAAGAGTCGCATCGGAAACACCGCCCTTGGTTTCCATGCGGGGATCTTGCGCCCACTCGCCGACGACCTTATTCCAACTGTCCTTTTTGGCATTGAGCGACTCTTTCGCACGCGATCTGCGATTAAGGAGCTCGAGATCCGGCGTGGTCCATTGCAAAGAGACTGCATCTGTAGTGACTTCATGAACAATACGCGGGGCCGGAGGTGCAACGGCAGGCATGTGAACCACCAGCGCTGCGCTCATGCGACTCGTAACAGTTGAAGACGATACGGACATTGAAGTGGGCCCACTCGCGGCCTCGCGAGGAGGCACGGAAAGCGAAAAGACGCGAAATTGATACCCCGACCCCGGTTGAAGGCCTGTTAGCACGCATCGCGGCTCTGACCCGCGATACATGATCTCGTAAACCTCGAGATGGGTTACAGGTTCATCAAGCTGACCCACACTGGGGAGGCTTGCTGCTGTCTGAGATGTATCATCCGTCGCCCCATCTACAGGATGCCTGCGCGCGCGTCGCTTCTTCAGGACAACTTTGAGTGCTGGTTTTTCATGGGCATCCTTGGCTGCGAGTGGTAGTTCGGCAAAATAGGGCCTCGGCACATCAAGTCGTTCAGCAATGGCCTGTGCGTCGGGCGCTGAGGTGTCATCGCCAGGGTTTGCCACAGCCTTGCTAACGTACCAGTCAGACCCTCGCAGCACAGAAACGAGAACATCGTCGGTCGAGCGTTTGGCTGACAGACTACCTTCACGCTGGAAGTCGACTTCTTCGTCGGCAACACAGCGACACAAGACATAGGTGAGTCCGCGAGACTGGCTTGACGAAGCAGAAGGGGCACTTTGCGCTTTGACCATCAACGTCTTGAGATGCGACCACGAGAGCGCATCCGCTCGAGCGGGGAGTGCCTCGATCGTGTCAATGAGAGACCCTCCGGGAAGATCTGGAGCTGCCATAGTCTCCAAAGCAGCATAAAGCTGCGGGTGCGCGTTTTCGAGTGTATCAAGAAATGACTCCGGGTCCACCGCACCGGTGTTGGCCGTGTCAAGCGCCCGGAAAACGTCTCGAATCTCGCGAACACTGGTCTTGACCGTGGGTGCGCCATTGCCCCATGCAAGTGTAAGCGTTGTGGGGGCTAAGCTCTTGACAACGGGAACCGCCGGAGGCGCCGGGGCAGTCAGGAAGGAGGCATACGTGAAGGGCGACGATCCATAGCCATTGAAGGCGCGGATGCGGAAAAAGTAGCGTACGCCGGCCTCGAGACCCCGGAGCGTGAATTCGCCAGCTTGAGCCTTGCCGCTGGCGGCTGAAGGCGGATCGCGAAAAATTTCCTTAAACTCGTGCTGCCGGTGTGACTTGCTTCCCTCACGACCGCATGATTCGAGCACATAAAAGGTTGGAAACATGCTTCCTTCCCGCGGACGCCACCGCAGCATGAGAGCTGTCTGCCGATCCGCCTCGGGGAACTCGTGCACGGGCCCCAGCTCGAGGACAGGGCAAAGCGGGCTTTCGCCTTGAGTTTGCAGAGCGAGCGTACGAGAAATTTCGCGGTTCGTCTCGGCCAAAGCCTCGAGGCCCTCGAGTGCACTCATGCGTTCACTGAGCGACCACTTTGATACCTCGCACGAAGACGGAGGAGGCTTGCGAAAGTCGGCGGGTTCACGATCGCCAGTCCGCAGCACACGGCGTGCGCGGCGCTCAAAGTCGGGCAAGGGCGTCCGGACCCATCCCTGCTTCACTTTGCCGTTGCGTAAAAGCAGGGGAAGAGATTTGACAACGTTGCCAGTGTCATCGTCTTGGTCGCCTTCATCCTGCGAAAACTCTGTTTCGTAGGCGTCCTGGTCGTCTTCGTCGTCAGCGTTCCCGGTCCCCACAGGGGCAGGTCGAACATCGTATGCACTCGTGAGCCCGGTGACGTGGCAGCATGCTTCCCATGAGCAATAATCTCCAGCGCGCAAGGTAAGCAGGGCATCTCCGCGTGCTCCCGGGCGTGGGCCATGGCCCGTAAAGCTGAGAAACTCTTTGCGCGATATCCGGTCGTTGCCGTCCGTGTCAAAGAGTGTGGTGAGAATTCGAACCTCGTGCGGCTGCACGGCAATGCCAGCATCTTGCATCATTTGCCGAAAGCGCTTGGGATTGAGCTCGAGGGTGTCCTCAATTTTGCGTACCTCCTCGGGCGTGGCCTCGGAGGCCTCGCGGCCATCGCTCGCCATCATGCGGCGCACCTCTCGATCAACGGCGAAATCAAAGATTTCTGCAAAGTCGATGCCCGGACGATTGAGAAACTTGAGAAGAACATTGTGCACTGTCGACGACGGATTGCATGTGTCGCATACGTTTGGGGGCAGAAGATCCCACGTTGCCTTGCACTTTGCTGCTGTTTTGAAGTTGACGGACCATTGGACAAAGTCGGCAAAGAGCGCTGGGTCAACGGCCTTGAGCTGTTCGCCTACATATCTCCAATGCGTCTCGTCGGTGGCGCCTCCTTCTCCGCTAGAACCAGGCTTGTCGATGTGCTGGAGAGCGTCAAGGGCGCGACTGCGAAGGTCCTTTTGAGCTGCCCACTCCTTGTACGTTTCTGCCGCCTTTTCTTCGCGCTGACGGACCAGTTCGCGAATGCGATCGCGACGCGTTTGCGATTCCTTGGCAGCACGGAAATCGTCGTCGAGGGCGTCACCGTCTTCGTCTCGAAAGTTTTCTCGAAAGAGGTGGCCCTCTTTTCGGAGAGAGGACCTGGCCGCCTCGAGGTCTTTGCGGTTGGTCGCGTATGCGTACTTTTGCTTGGCTGCACCGGAGGAGCGCGCAATAATTTCAACACTGTTCGTCGCGGCCATGCTGCCTCGTTTCGTGCGCACTGCCTTGGGAGCGCCACGGCTAAAGTCCATGCGACCATTTTCCTTGTTGGCTCTCGTTCCGTACAAGACGCGCTTCTTCTTCCGGAAGGTGTCCGCGGCTGCCTCGTCATCGAGACGAGTCGCTGCCTCATCGTCGTCATCGCTATCATCGGGAAGACGTACGCGCATGCGGTTCTTTTTGGCGATGAAGCCATCGTGAACCTGACTCGCGTACTGGCGGTCCTCTTTTTTGCGGTTCTCGGCCACGGTGTCACGGCGTGTAGCATCCTCCTCGACCCACTTGGCGAGCCTTCCGAGACCGAGCGCACTGAGGACGCGTCGCTCAGCGGCATCAAGTGGAAGCTCCTGAAGGTCCGTCTTGGCGGTAGCCTTGTCGAGCCGCTCGTACATGGCTTCTTGAGCGCGTGCGTATTCGGCCTGGAGAAGACGGTGAAAGATCTTGTTGTACTTGGCCGTATCAGGGTTGTGAAGGTTTCTCTTGTCATGCGCAGCCTGCTTTGCGCGAGGCGCCGTGTATTTGAGGCTGGGAATAATAAAGTCACCCTCGCGATCGACCTGTTCGGCGTATTCGGACATGACTTCTTGTGCGTTGAGACTAAAGGTTTTGGCCAGCGCTTGATCAACGGGAACATTTTCGAATTCGTGACCGTGTTCCGGGTGTTTGGACCATTTGTAGAACTCACTTTGCAGCGTGCGGCGCTTGCGAAGCTCTTCGCGGGACACATTGTGCGCTGGGTCTCGATCGCATGGCAGGCCGCGATAGCTGTCTTGTTTGTAGACGCCACGCAGACAGTCCACTGCGCTGAGTGCGATGGCTACCTCGAACCACTGCTCCGTGTCGGCGCAGCGCTCGCTGTCGAGCTGGTCGAGGAGTTGAAGGGCACGCTCGAAGCTTTCTTTGTGCTGAAGCCACTCGGCAAATTGTTGTTTGCTCTGCTCTTTACGCGCCTCTTCACGGAGACGCTGCTTTCTGTCCTCGAGCATTTTCTCGTACCGCTCATCCTCGAGATCGCGCTCTTTGCGTTCGAGCCATTCCGCGTGCGACATTTTGGCGGCCATTTTCTTTATGCGAGTGTCGAGACAAGCTTCGTTCTCGAACGAAGTTCTGCCGCGTCTCTCCTCGATCGCAAGTTGACCAGCTCGCTTATGTTTGCGTCTGCGTCTGCGTCTGCGTCTGCGTCAACGGCGGAGACGCGGCGGTCCGCACCGATAGACTTTTTGGCGATTTATCCGTCTTCGCTTTTGACGCAGAAATGCAGGTCGTGCCCGCGCGCGAATGATAATGCAGCGCAATACGAGACAGGACAAGACCCCTCCAAAGGGCAAAGCAAAGCAGAATGCGAGAGAGAGAAACGGAGAACGTCCCAGCCAGGCTTGGGACTCTATGTGGGGTACTCTAGATGTCTTTGTTATTTACATAAATTAGCATCTCGTTAATCTGAGGAATAGGATCATTTATTTGCCCCCAATTTGTCTATGATACCCCCACGATTGGTCTTGACCGTTTCGTTCCGGCTGAGTCGCTGGGTCGGGCCAACTACTCAACCACGAAAAGTAGATAGGCCTAGATGTCTTGGTGGGGCTGCTGAGTCGATGGTAAATGAGGCAAGATGGGCGCTAGCCTATCAAGAAAGTTGAATATAATGTAGGCCTAGCAAGAAAGTTATCTGCTGGAGGAGAGTCGAGGGATCCGGCGGCATCACAAGGCCGACCGAATCAGCATCTATCGCCAGCCTCATGAGCAAAGTAAGAAAGTAGAGCGGCCACGATCGTCGCCGCCGCCTTACACACACACTGTGGAATAAAGTCGTCCAAAAAAACGGACGCGCGAGAAAAAGGCAGGCCCGGAAGCGCAAAGTGCGGAATAGCGGCTATACGCCACTTCCGCGGATCCGCACAAGTGGGCTAAGCCGCTAGCCGCGCGCGAAAGCGTGGAAATTCCGCCGCGCAAGTGGGGCATACGCGGCCGCAAGTGGAGAATACGGCCCCGCAAGCGCAGCGCGGGCGGAGGGAAAAAACCAAGCAGGGCGGCGGGCAGAAGGCCAAGGCGAGCGNAGCGGCGCGCGCGAGAGAGCGAGCCGCGCGCGGCGGCGGCGCGCAGGCGCGGCGCGGCGCGATCCGCGGCGGGATCGAGGACGCAGATTTTTCAAACCCGGCGGAGGCAGCTCAGGACAACAGCCCCGCCGAGCTCGCGGGCGACGAGGCCGGCGAGGAGCTGCAGCGCGCGGGGCCGCAGGCGCGGGCGAGGGGGCGAGGATGGGCCGCGGAAAAGGGTGGCGCGAGGAGGAGGACCACCTGCTGTGCCGCGCGTACGCCGTGGCGTGGAGGGAATGCAGGTCCAAGGCGCGCACCCAGGACGGGTTCTGGCAAGAGGCGCTGGGCGCGTACTCGCGGCGCGCGCCGAATGACTTCGTGCAGCGCACGCCGGAGGGCCTGCGGAAACGCTGGGCCAAGATCAGGACCCACGTGACCAAGTACCGCGACGCCGTGCGCAAGGTCGAGGAAGAAGCCCTCGCGCCCCCCGGCAGCGCCGACTTTGACAAGTACGTGAACCAGTACTACGTCATGAGTCTTAAGAATGAACAGCGCAGCGTGGGCAAGTTCCGCTTCACCTGGTGCTATGAATACTTTAAAGGATCTCGCGGAAAGCTGCTCAAGGTCATTATCGGCAGACCGAAGGAATCCCGTCGGCCCGATGAGCCTGACTACGAGTCCGAGAGCGACGTAGAGCTCGACGACGAAGACCAAATTATGCTCAATCAACTTCAAATGGCAAAGGAGCAGCAGCAGCAACAGCAACAACAACAGCAGAACAGCAACGCGCTCGGCTCGGCGGCACTTGCACCAGTTGGCGCTGCAGGCAGCGGCGGCGCCGAGGGTGTGCCCCCGCCACCGCCGCCGCCGCCATTGCCACCCGCGGCGCACGAGCAATCGCAGAGTCAACCTCAGTGGGCGGCAAACGGCACGTCCTCCGGGTCGACTCCAGTCGCAGACGTAATTGCCTCGACAATTGGAGTGCGGCCGCGCTCTCGAAGCGGTGCCGGGTTGACGAGTCCAACGAGCAAGCGCCAAAAAACAGAGCAAGCCGCTTCTGACCTCTCGATCAAGGTGACGCTGCAAGAGGTCATTTCTTATCTTCGTACGCCAGAGCCCCCCAAAGGCGATCACCGACATCCCCTCTGGAAGGAGACGGGTCTTCAGCTGATGGACGCGATTGCTGTTTCTCATATGGAGATCTCACGGCGAGACCTCCTTGACTTTACGGCATGGAAGAGCACGCGCGATGCAGGAGGCGAGGGTTCGTCGGCTCAAGGTCCGAACGAGGGATCTGCGATGTCCTCGACGCACGCTGCTGAGGAAGGTGCGCCTCCCCCGCCATCTGCCGACTCACAACCGCAGCATGCGCAGGATGAAGACCACGTGCAAGACCAGGAACAAGTGCAAGGGCAAGTGCGAGAGCAAGAGCAAGAAGGACACATGGAACAAGAAGATCATGTGCAAGAGGTCTCAGATGCCGCAGCTGCAGGTAAAGCCGATGAAGATGGTGACGCAAGGATGGGTCAAGACGATGTCGATGTCGAAGAAGAGAAGCATGTTGATCCCAAGTCATCTAGGGGGGATGGAGACGACCACGATGTCGCAGCACATGACGCCTCAGCCTCTGGCGGCGTCGGGCCACCGCCAGAGGATGAGGTACACGAAGGGACGAGCAACGAAAACACCACAACCAACACTAATACCGAGGATAATGACTTCTCTGAGGGCCAAAAGGGGAGCTCCTTTGAGGATGACGATGTAGTGGTCGTTGGCGAACTTGCTTCCAGCAGCACATGAGCGTCGCTTATTTCTTTTGCCATCAATGATCGATTATTGATCGATCACCACGTTGCCTGCCTGTCTGTCTGCCTGCCTGCCTGCCTATACTCCTGCCCCCGCTCGCTTTTACTCGTTACTACATACAAGAAAGGAAAAGATAAAGAAAAAAAATCATGATAAACTTATCTCTACACGCGCTTTGAACAAGAAAGGACGTTGCCGAGACGGTATGGCCTTACTTTTCACTTGACGGACCCGTTTGTATTTGCCCACACAATGTGTTGTGTCGAGGATTTCTTCTCCTTCCAAGACTATAGTGACGAAAGATCGAGTCGCAATAATACTTGGGATGTGCCTCTTTTGTCGCCGAGACAATAGGACAGACACTTAAGCATTCCCTTTGATATTGGCTTTGAGTAGTTTACTCTTTTGTTCACAGAAATCAGCTTTGCGGGAAAAGGGTCTGGTAAGGAGAAGATTTAAAACTTAATTTGGTGTCAGGACAAGCTTGAGTCTTTGTTGCAGGGACAACGCGCCTCAGCGTTTGCGCTTCGTAGTGGATGGAATTTGAAGAAGAGCAATGGTCCCGAGGTAACTTGCTTCTATGTGTGGAGTGGCCTATGAGGGGACTTGAGCCGGGACAAATATAATTTGCAAACAATGTCGTAAACTCGATGGTGTTGGGACAAACAAATCTACCGTATGATGACTCCCGCGACAGTTGCCGAGACGGCCTTCCAAACCCAGCTAACTTACATTAAAGCAATATCACTCTCTTCGCTCCTCCTCGCATGCGCCCAACGCCAAGTCTCCAACCGAAGCGTACCGAGGGTAATATTCTTGCGCCAAGTTGCCCATCGTATACACGAAACGAAAATGCATGATCAGCATTACGATGCAGACGCATGCGCGTCGGCGAGAGCACAAGCGAATAAGAAATTCGACCCCACGCACGCGCCGAATCGTTGGCGCTGACAATGTCTCCATTGTGCTTCATATCGCTATCCTTTCGTGGGGCAAATTTTGGCAGGATCTCCACGTCCAGGATGGCACAACCTTTTGCTCAGACCGCGGCTGGCACACAGGTCTCAACGAACTAGAATTTCCTCCATCGCCCCCGACCTTCCCATCATGAGTGCCAACGTTCTCGCTCTCTGCCGCTGCCAAAGCTGCAGCGCGCGGCGCTCTCGCCCTCGGCGCTCTCGCCCATTCATCGTCATGGAGCTCAATGTGGTGCCTCCGAGAATCGGGGTCTCGGCGCACCTCGCCGGGTCGGGGCCTCAGCGCATTACTGCCGCGACGCGCCCAATGGACGCCAGAACCCTTTGCGAGCGGGCGGGCGAGCGAGAGAGCGAGCAGGCGAACGAGAGCACAGCCCCGGAGAGCTCGTGCGCGCGCGAGAAAGCAGACGACCTGCGGTGACTGCCGGGCCTGACGCGCGAATCGGGGAAGGGACGAAGAGCAAGATGGCGAGTGGCGACGCGGCGCCGGCCGACGCCAATGAGGGGTGCGTGGGCCCGACGTCCGAGGAAGCGGGCAAGGCGAGTGCGTGCGCAGGATGCCCGAACCAGAGCGCGTGCGCGTCGGGAGAGATGCGCAAGCCGAATCCCGAGGCAGCCGCCATCAAGGAGAAGATGAAGAGTATCGGAAGGACCGTCCTGGTGCTCTCTGGCAAGGGCGGCGTGGGCAAGTCGACGTTCTCGGCGCAACTGGCCTTTGGACTTGCACGCGCAGGCAAACGTGTCGGCTTACTGGACCTTGACATTTGCGGACCCTCGGTGCCGCTCATGCTTGGACTTTCGGGCCGCGAAGTGCACCAGAGCGCCTCGGGGTGGTCCCCCGTCTACGTGGACGTTGACAGCGAGAACGACGAGGACTGCGAGCTTGGTGTCATGTCGATTGGATTTCTCATGCCCGACCCGGACAGCGCCGTCATTTGGCGTGGTCCGCGCAAGAACGGTCTCATTCAGCAATTCTTCACCTCGGTCGATTGGGGCGAGCTCGACTATCTGGTGATTGACACGCCTCCTGGCACTTCGGACGAGCACATTTCCATTGTGCAGCTTCTCAAGGACAGTCTTGAAGAGGACGATGGTGCCGTCGTCGTCACGACTCCTCAAGAGGTGGCCATGATGGATGTGCGCAAAGAGTTGAACTTTTGCAAGCAGACCAACATTCCGGTTCTGGGTGTTGTGGAGAACATGGCGCAGATGCGCTTGCCTGTCAACAGTCTTCGCTTTGTTTCGGCCAATGGTGATGACCAAACGGAGACTGCGCTCGCAGCTCTCCAGGAAAAGTATCCTGAACTGCTGAACATGGACATTGCGCTCGACGTGTTTCCCGCCGCGGGAGGCGGACCCAAAGGCATGGCTGCCAAGTTTGGCGTTCCGTACCTCGGGAGTCTGCCCATGGATCCCAATCTTCAGTCTGCAGCAGAAACGGGCAAGCCTGTTTTGGAGGGTTCTGCCATGGCGCCTCTCAAGGCAATTGTGGACAAGATTGTCGCTTCAGCCAAACCGACAACCGCTTCGGGTGCGTCGCAAGAGGACGCAGCAGCAAATGGAACTGGTGTCATCTCAGCTTGATTCTTCTCTATGTTTTATTTTTTGCAAAAAGCTTGAAGACGCATGGAGTCTGACGCTGGGAGCACTTTCGTTTTCGAGGGCTTGGAAGACCTGTAAGACGAACAGGACGAGACACTCAGATGAGGCATCTCTCGTTCTCTCACTTTTGAAAAGGGAAAAAATTATAAAATATTGGTCATTTTTGTATTGCCGAGGCGCAGAAAAACACAGTCGGTGGCCTGAGGCCATGCTGATCTATATTCAACCCTCTAGCGACGAAAGAAAAAAGCCATGAGTTGACGCACACCTGGCGTCGCATTGCCAGGTTGCGCGATATGTGAGGAGGCGTGGGCACCTATCTGTTGAGACTCGGAAGAGGCCTCATGTGAGCGAACGTCTGATGTGGCAACATCAGCTTGGCGGATGGCAGAGACCGTGCCCCTCTCCCGTGGGGGCTGCTGTCCCGGCTGCCGAAGTGACGCTCTGGACAAATTTGTAGGCGATGTGTGGCGTCGAGCGCTGCGTCGCCAACGCGAGGCCCGCGTGGAGCTGCTTACCGAAGAGGTTGTCGAGACCGTAGATACCTCGGAGTCCGCGCTCGCACTGGAAGCCGAGGTGCGGACACTTCCAACGCGATCGTCTCGGCCAGCTGTGCTTGTTGTGAATGCATCTGTTTCATCCCGTTGCACAGTGCGCGCCATCGGAAGCTCAATGCCGAGATCTGCCATGAGGGGCAATGCCGTACGTGAGCTACGATCGAGCGAAAACGAAAGCTCGGAAGCTCGCGGTCCCAGATCCCCATGGGCTAACGTCCTCGAGGATGACGCATATCCGGAGACAGCGTCAAGGGTAGCTGCCATCTCGCATGACGGAATCGCACTTGCCACGGGCAAGGTTTGGGCTTGTGGGCATCGATGTTGCGCCAAATCCGCAGCAGCAGCAGCAGCAGTAGAAGCAGCAGTAGAAGCAGCAACAGCAGCAGGCCCCAAGGATGAAGCGTCTTCACAAGAATCGTCCTCCGGAAGTCGTCTCTGATTCCCAGGCGTCGCCCCTGCTCCGGCGGTAAATGAAGTGCTCAAGACACGTTGCGCTTCGTACTGGTTCGACAGCGACAGGAGCGCGTGGCGTCGTCCAGGATCATTCGCGTTTTCTTGCGAGAGCAAGGCTTCGAGGTGATCCACGAGACTCCCGCTCACTGGGTCGCCGGATGTAAAAGCAGTGGATGCGCGAATTGCGGCCAGAGAGGTATCGAGGACGGAAGGCGCTGGTTTCGCGTCGCGAGCGGAGACGCTTTGCATCATTGAGGGACCTGCTGCGACCGAGTTCATGGCCTGCAGCGCCAGCGCGAGGTTGCAGATTGACGCAACTTGCATGACGGCCCTGTTTGCGTCGTTGTGTGTGGGAGGCGGGCGCGCACGCGTGCAGACTGTTTGGGGGGCCATCGTTGCTACATCAAGATATTCAATGTAAACGTTTTCCGCCGGGTCGACACCGTCTGCGGTCGGACCTTCGGGCGACGAGGAAAGGGAGGAGGCGTGTTGTGAAGATGGCGGTGCATCCGCGCGGCGAACGAGAACGAGATGTTTTTCTTCTGACATGTACATGTCGCCCACGGAGAGCATGCCGGGCTGCTGCGCTCGCCAGGGCGCAAGGGGGGTCCAAAGGCGTGGGTTGAAGTGCAGGCGCACGTTTTGCGCCACGACCGAGACGAGTCCGCCGAGACACTTTTCGAGGGTGTGCGGAATCATTTCCGCTCCGGAAAGGTATGCGTAGACGCCTCCGGCGCTGGCGCGTGTCATTTCCACGAGACCATCGGCATCGTGCGTGCTCCCGATCCCGAAAGCGAACAGCGAGGTGGGTGTGTTGATACGCTGAAGCGCGGCTTTGACGCCAGCAGCTACGCGTGAGGCATCGAGGACGCCTCGGTTGGCGAGTCCGTCTGTGAGAACGAGCACGCTCGCGAGGCGTTGGTTGCCCCGCTTGCGGGACTCGATGAGGTCGAGTCCGCGAAAGACGCCGGCGCTGAGGTTGGTGCCGCCAAAGGCCCTTGTCTTGGCGATGGCGGCCTCTGCTTTTGCTTTCCCGCGGGCGTCCATGCGTGTGAGAGGCATCTGCACGCATGCATTGTCGCTAAAGCTGACGATGGCGAGTCTGTCGCCCTCGACGGCGCATTCATCATCGTCGGTGTTTTGGTCCTGTTCTGGTTTTTCTGGTTTGAGGTCCTGCGCGCAGAGCTGCTGCACGAGGAAGCGCAGGGAGTCTCTGAGGAGGATCTCGGCGTCCCCGGCCATGGACCCGCTCGTGTCGACAACGGCCACCAGGTCGATGGGCTTACGTTTGCGCCGTTGGTCGCGGGCCTCGGCGACGGGGACCAGGGTCTTGACGGTGGCCAGCAGGCATTCCGAGGGGGGTCTCGCCGTCGTCGCGGTCGGCGTCGGCGGCAGCGGCAGCGCTGTGCCGGGCTGTTCCGCTGCGGCGGCGCGGTGCTGCAGCAGCGTGGCGGCGAGGCCGACCCTCGCGGCGTGCGCGGCGGCGTGCGGCGCGGCGGGGCGCGGTCTCCTGCGGTGCCGCTGGCGGCGGTCCTCGTCGTCGTCGCCGCGGTCCTCGTCTTCGTCGCCGCCGTCTTTGCGGCCGAGGTCGACGCGCAGGGCGCGCGCGCCGGCCGCCTGGGCCGCGCCGGAGGCCGCCATGCGCGCGCGCTCGCCGCCCGCGCAGGGCGCGCGCGGACCAGCCGCCGCGCGCCGGAGTTCAAACCGCTTGGATGGATGGACGGATGGATGGATGGATGGATGGATGGATGCGCGATGCGATTGCCCGCCCCGCGCCGGAGCCGAGGCCCCGCGCTCTGCACGCGCGCCCGCCCGCCCGCGCCCTCCCTCGCGCCCTCCCTCGCTCCGAGCTCGCACGCGCGGCGCGCGGCCGTCAGGTCAGGGGTCTGCCTGCCCGCCCGCCCGCCCGCCCGCCCGCCTGCCTGCCTCCGCCCGCCGCCGCGCTCCTGCGCGCAGAGGCAGGCGCAAGGCGGCGCTCAGGCGGGCCAAGTTGGCGGCGATTGTGGAGCGGGTCGGGTCCCGCGGGTCGCCGATTCGAGGCGGAATTGAGGCGCGGTGGCAAACTTGGGCGGCGAGGGAGGGAGGGAGGGAGGAAGGGGAACAGGAGCGAGCGGAGCTAGCTGGCTGGCTAGCTAGCTAGCTGCCTGCCTGCCCATGCGAGGACGGCGACGGCGACGACGCGCTGCAGCTGGTGAAGCGCGGGCCGCGCCAGGAGGGATTGCGAGCGAGCGAGCGAGCGAGCGAGCGAGCAGCACGTTCGCGTCGCAGCACGCCGCGCGGCACGGGACAGGTTGAGAAAGAGCAGCAGGGCATGCATGCTACGTAAGGGGATAGAGAGCATACTAGCCAGATGGGATGGCCCCGCGGGAGGCGGGAAGTGGGCGTGTGCCATGCCATCTCAGTGGCTTTGCTTGCACTTGCACGCGCTGTTGCAGGCGTGCTCTTGCTCGCCTGCTCGTGCAGGCTTGCTCGTGCTGGCAGGGGAGCGGGCGAGCGAGTGGTGCGAGGCGGCGCATGGTCTCGGCTTGGTCTTGGTTTTTGGCTGGGCTTGGTTTGGCTTGACTTGGTTTGGCTTGGCTTGGCTTGGCTTGGCTTGGCGGTCTTGCTGAGTGAGGCTCAATCAAGGGAGGCAGGAAAGGGATCACGAGTCGGAGAAACCTCGCGCTTGCTTCCCTCCCTTCATCTGTTTGCTTGTGTGTGGCGACGAGGTGGCCTTTGTTCTTGGTTGCGGAAGCCGAGGAAGCGCTTGCTTGCTCGCTTGCTTGCTTGCTTGCTTGCTCGCTTGCTTACTTGCTTGCTTGCTTGCTTGATGGCCACACAGTGAAAGAAAGCTCCTGGCGAGCGAGCAGCCGCAGCTGCAGCGGCGCCGGAGTTTGTTTGTGTCAAGATCGGTCAAGACAGCATTTTAGTCCCACCGTCGTGCCAAGTGGGCACCAAGCATTGGCCCTACGCGGCTGCTCCTTCTTACCCTACCGCGTGCCGCGATCAGGCTGCCGACATCTGGCGGGCGGATCATGAGCGCGCTTCGAGGTGCTTGGGCGCGCCCAGCCAGCTAGCTAGCTAGCTGCCAACGGCCGCGGCGGAGCGCGGGCCCGACCTCGCAACGCGCTTCGCGCGGTCGGTGGCAGCGGGCGCCGCGTGCTGGGGCCCAGCCAGCGCCAAGGCCAAGGCACGGCACGCCGCGCGAGGCGGGAAAGGGCTGACATGGAGAAGAGCGCGCGGCGACTCGAAGGACACCATGACGACGACGAGGACGACCCCCGCCTCCCCGGCGCGGCAAGCGTCCGCGCCGCTCTGGGCGGACGCGCCGTGCTCGTGACCGGCGGGACGGGCTTCGTGGGCAAGACGCTCGTGGAAAAAATCGTGCGCTGCCTGCCGGAGACACGAACCATCTTCGTGCTCGTGCGCGAGAGCAAGGGCCGGAGCGCAGAGACACGACTCGAGCAAGAAATCGTTCGCTCGCCCATCTTTCACCTGCTACATCGCACCGTTGGACGCGAAGAGACCCGCGCGCGCTGCGCACGCATGCTCGTCGCCATCAATGGAGACATTACGCTCCCTCGACTCGGCATCAAGCCAGAAGATCTCGCTCGCATGCAACGCGAAGGCGTCGACATCCTCATGCACTGCGCAGCCTCGGTGAACTTTGACGATCCTCTCGAACAAGCCGTACAGCTCAACACGCGCGGCGCCATCGAAGCGCTCGAAGTTGCGCGCGCTCTCAGCGTGCGCGCCATGGTGCACGTTTCCACGGCCTACGTGGCCGCCAACATCAAGACCGGACAGGTGATTCCCGAGCGCATCCACGAGCTTGATTTCGACCCCGAGGACGTCCTTCGCAACGCGGACCGGGATCAACGCACAGGGGACGCCCAAATTGGTCTGTCGCGCTTGCAGCTTCGCATCCAGGGCGAGTACCCCAACACCTACACCCTCACCAAGGCCATGGGCGAGGCAATGCTCGCGCGCAGACAAGGCGACGTTCCTCTTGCCATTGTTCGACCCTCCATCATCGGCGCAGCATGGCGCGAACCTTGTCCGGGCTGGGTGGACGTCGTCAGCGCAGCGACCGCAGTCTTTGCGGCCACCGCGCGCGGCGTCGTAACGGTGCTCCCCGGAAACCCAAGGGGCGTTGCAGCCATTGTTCCCGTCGACTTTGTCGTCAACCACATGCTGCGCGCCTGCGCCGATATTTGGGATCGCTACGGCGAACTCCGCGTCTCGCACAGCTGCACATCCACGTCCAATCCGTGTCGCTGGCGCGTGGTCTCGCGCAGCTTTCTCGCTTCCTACCGTGCGAGAACCCCGCCTTCCAAGCTCACGCCCGGACCAGTCACCTTTCGGATGCTGCAAAGTCGCCAGCAATTTGCTCTCGAGTGGGCCTTGCGCTACTCTTTGCCCGCTTGGGCATACGGTCGCTTTGGCGCTGCCACAGGAAGCACTTCCGCTTCTCGCCTCGCGGTCAAACTCCAAATGCTGCAGGACCGCTCCGAGCAGGTTGTTGGTCTTTTTGAGCCCTTCACAACCGTGAACTATCGCTTCGACTGCGCCACAGCCGAACGCTGGGCCCGGGACAAGGGAGTCGATCGCGACGGCGATCTTGATCTTTGCGTCGACGCGCTGCAAATTGTCTGGGCACGCTACATTGAAAACTACACACATGGCATGGACCGCTTCATTCTGCACGAGGACGTCGTGCCTGTGAGCCAAAGCGCCGTCTCACACAACGATGTCAGCCTCACGCTCGGCAGACTTCTCAAGTGGGACCCAGACCACCACCGAATTAGTTTTCCCGGTATTATTTCCGATATCTCGTGGGCGTACACCTCGAGCCGTAAACCCGGATACACGCAGTCAGGCGTGCTCGGACGCCTTATGGGCCTCACAGGGTGGCGAGAAGGCCTCGCGCACGAAGCCAAACACGTCTCGCGGCACACCAAACGCAACATTGGGGAAATGCGGTCGCTGGTGCTCAAGTCAAAGGTTGTCAAGCGTGCCATCAAGCAGCAAATTCGCTCCACCATGGGTCGCATCCCCGCACCTCCTTCAAGGGCAGCGGTGCGCGCCAAAGTCGTGGCGCGAGCGCAAGCGCTATTCACAGAAATTGCAAGTACAATGAGCGATGGACCGCCTCGATGGCTTGGCTGGGCGCTGCGCAAGACCTGGCGCAACATGTACGACGGCATCCGCGTGCACGAAGAGGGTCTTGAACAATTGCGAGCAGCAGCCTCCAAGGCTCAATACCCCATCGTCCTGGTTCCCACGCATCGCAGTTATGTGGACTTTCTCATGCTTTCCTTTCTCATGTTTGCATTCAACCTTCCTGTGCCTTATATTGCATCCACCACGGACTTTCTTGCCATGAAGGGTGTTTCGGGACTCTTGCGAGCCTCGGGCGCTTTCTTCTTGCGACGCGAGGGGGCGCTCGAACAAGATGCACTCTACGCGGCCGTCTTTACGGCATACACGCAGCAGCTCTTGATCGACCGTCAAATCGTAGAGTATTACATCGAAGGCACGCGCAGCCGAAGCGGCAAGTGTCTCATGCCCAAACTGGGTCTCACGAGCATCTGCATCGAGCCCGTACGAGACGGACGACTGGAGGACCTCATTTTCGTCCCCATTTCCATCGACTATGAAAAGCCCGTCGAGGCCACGCTTTACTCGCACGAGATGCTCGGCTCGGCAAAGGTCCCAGAGACAACAGAAAACCTTCTCAAGGCCATGCTTCGTCTCGGTGACAAGTTTGGCTATGTGTCTGTACAGTTCGGGGAACACATCATGGCCCGCGAGGCCTTACAGCGCGCTGCGCCCCCTCCGCCATCGCCCGCGCGGGCGCTCGGGATGCGCATCATCGATGCCATGCAGCAAGCAGCCGTGTGCATGCCCATCCATCTCGTCGCGACGCTGCTTCTCCGCTATCGTCATGGGTTGACGCTCGACCAGCTCGTCCCCAGCGTTGAATGGCTGCGTTCAGAGGTCCTTCGTCGAGGCGGCCATGTGGCCTGCGCAGAGCGCGAACACCGCGTCGATCTTGTCAAGCGCGCCATCCAGCTGCTCGGCGGCGTCGTCCAGGAACGCAACTCGCCGCGCGTCGTCGAGGTTGCCGTTGACAGCGCGACCAAGGACTTTCACCATATGGTGGTTCTCGGCTACTACCGCAACAAGATTATTCATCTATTTGCCGCTGAGGCCTTTTGGGCATGTGCGGTCTATGCGCGAGCAGACCCGGTCACGGGGCTCGCTGACCTCACCGCTGTGGAAGAGGATGCCTCTTTTCTTGCATCCATGCTTCGTCACGAGTTTGTGTGTACTTCGCAGTCGGGACGTGATAGTCTTCATGCTTTGCAGAATCAAGGCATCCTTGAAGTGGCCCAGGACGGCAAAGTCCGGCTGGCGCGCGAGCAAGATGGGACGGAGCGGGTCTACGGTCTCTTGTGCTCGATGATCTGGCCCTTCATTGACAGCTTTTTTGTCGCTCTGTCGGCGCTCCTGGCGCTACTTCCAGATGCCAAAGTCAAGCTCCCCATGCTGGTGCAGCGCATGCTCACCTTGGCCGAAAATCTCTATCAAGACCGGGTCATTCTGCATTACGAAAGTTGCGCATCGGGAACTTTGCAAAATGCGCTACGAACTCTTGGCGATTGGGGTGTCGTTTCCATCGCTCGTCAGGACTTGCCTCGGCGGCTGGGCCAGGTGAGGGAGACGGAGACCTTTGTCTCACTCTTGCCCCCATACACGGACCGTAAAGATGTCCAAGCGCTCATCACGCGCGTCAACCAGCTACGTGGGCCCCAAATTCAGCCTCGTTCAGACTCAGAGTCCTCCTTCACTGCCTCTGTCGCGAATTTCCCAATGCTTGCTCGGATATGATGAGATTTCGAGTCCGTGTTGGGAAGCCAGGGAACCTCGTATTCACAAAACCAAAAACAATTCACCTTGAGAACTAACTTTGATCACATTCGCATTCACAAAAGAAATGCTTTCGGGACCCTAGAAGGATCAAACCTTGGCAAGGCGCCAGTACACGACCGCGCTGCGAACTATCCGTTGACTGAGTTTTCCCACAGTTCAATTTGCTCGAAGTTCGACTTCTCGTTGAACGGCATCACTAAGAGTCCTAGGCACACTACCGGCACCTAACCATGCTAAAGACCAAAGTGCAGCAGAATCGCCATGCATTTGCAAGCTTGGAGACAAAGGCCCTTCGTTTCTCCTCCGCTCTTGCTCTCGCGAGGCCGGCGGTACACGCTTGCCGCTGGCGCCGGCGCTGGCGCTGGCGTGGGCGCGGGCGTGGGCGTGGGCGTGGGCATGGGCGTGGGCGCTAGCGGGAGGCGGCAACCGACATCAAGCAGGAAAGACACTGCAAGGCGTCGGCGCAAGAAAAGAAAAGTAAATGGACCTCTCCAAACTGAGGATGGACCCGAGACGTCTCACGTCCTCGGTACAGAAGCGGGATGGCGTATCGGGGCACAGACGAAAAGAAGGCTCGCGAGAAAAGCCAGCTCTAGCGCCAGGGGTTAACGAAGAGGAGAGCCAAAAAGCACAGGCGTGTTATCATCAGCATGAAAATTATGAGCAGCATTCGCGGCTACAAGCAAACAATGTCCTTGACCTGACTTTACCTCCTCCACCAGCAAATCACAATTGGGCAGGCCCGCGACCATCGTCGGGATCGTACAGTGGCCCGCCACCTAAAACAATTTCGACGCAGACCGCAGGTTTCCTCTTTGTTGCACAAACCATTCGTCTTGTTCTAAAATTGTCGCAAAAACGAGCGATTCACTCTGCATTTCAACAATGGAAAACTCTCGCCAAGAATGATCAGCTTGACGCTGAGCTAGCGAGGCATGAGAAAGCTCTCGTCGGCTTGCAGCAAAGATTCGCTGCCCTTTGTGGAAACGAGATAGAAGAGGAAAAGGCGTCACCATCGCCGTCCCTTCCAGAGCTGCTCTCGGTGGCACCGCCCCCCTGGCTCCCGAACCTTGAGGTTGACCTACCCTTTCGAGGGCATTCGAACGCATCTCCAGCGCTCACGATCGTTAATGGCTCCGAGGTCGACTCGGAAGATAGCTGGGGGGACTTTGTCTCCTCAAAGAATCGTCTTTCATTTGATGCCACTCCAGATAATGCGACCGAGCACAGCGCCTTTTCACATCGAACAATGCTGGAAACGACTTTTCACCGGGTGGCAAATAATTCATTGCACTTTCTCGATCAGAATGGCTGGTTGCAAGTGGCATCTGAGCATGGTTGGGATCTTCGCGGTGCTTCGCAGGCCTTTCGGCATTTTGCAAGCATGAGACATGGGCATCTTGGTCTCGATTTCGAGGCATTTACTAATGCTATTGAAATGCTTGCCTCAGATGCGCAAAGAAGCCTTGAAGACTTTTTGCTCAATACAAATGGGGAGGACAAACCTGCGCTCGTGGACACAGAGCCCAAGGTTTCGCTGAGCAGCAGCGACAGTAAGAACACTCCACAAAACAATGCAGAAAAAATGGTGAATCAAGTCATGACGGGGCGGCAGCAGCAGGCTGCGTTGCGGTCACTCTTTCGGACATACGCTACTGTCCGTGGTAATGCATCATGTCTCACAAATGCACGCTTTGCCAAAATGTGCCGGGACTGTGGTGTTGCCGATCTCGTGCGGAGCGGGCGCTTACGGCACGCTGACATCGACCTAGCCTTTACCAAAGCAGTGAGCAAAGCACAGAATCATCAAGTAGCAGACTTTAACACAATCTGCAGGGCTATAGGCATGTTAGGCCATCGCGCATTTGTTTGCGCCGAGTCCGACACGCTCTCTTATTCGGATACCGGTTTTTTCCGCTTGCGAGCGCACATTATCGCCACCTCTGTCGAAGGAATCTGAAAACGAACGCTTTTACATATTTATCGCTCTAATGCTCTCTCTCTCTCTCTCTCTCTCTCTCTTGACGTGTTTGCACGTATGCCGGGCGTATGAATGACGACGGAATTCCCTTTCTTTTTCCATACGTACCCATTTTGAATGCAAGGATGATTTCTTCGAACTACTTTTTGTAAAATTCGAGTCGCAAAATAAAAAACATTCTGCTCCAGGTTGAATTTACAAAACTCGGCTTCAAGTGAGTCATTGCCACACGACATATTCTTTTTTAGTGAGTATCATACGAGAAGCAAACCCCTACGAGTTCGGTATCAGCGGCAAGCGGCTTGCAAGCCTCAACTTGCGTTGCGGCATAGAACGCCAAGGCTTCTACAGCAATTTGCTCCGCTTGAAAACGCTCCACAATGCGAGAACGATATAAGGCACGTTGCTCAAGTGCCATTTGTGCGAGCCGCTTCGTGTGTTCTTCGAGTTTCGCCTCGATTCGATCGAGGTTCTCGAGGAAATGTGCCCGCAGCGCGCGCACGGCACGATCGACTGCGTCGGTCTCTGCCTCACGTGGGACAGGAACGGAGTCATCTTCTTCAGCGTCCGGAGAAGAGTTGGTAGCATCCGCCAAATGAGAAGGTGACACTGCGCGAGCAATGGCAAACGCCTTTTCCACACGAGGCACCTCAGGTGCAGCATTCTTGCCCGCTTTGGCGGGAGCATCCTCAACGCCGCTAAAGATGGATGAAATGCACCCAAGCTCGGGTCTATCTCCAGGCTCGTTGCCCTGCAGCGCACTGTCCAGACGCACAAGCACCCAATGCAGCACCTGGAAACGGCTGACTTCGAGCTGAACGAGCTGAAGATACGAATCTTCTGCAAGAGCAGTCAAGGTTGGCACTGCCAGACTTTCCTCGAGTTCCTGTACGAATGCAGACAGGGTGGCATCTCGTGTGGAGGACTGCGTCCAGAGCTTGGCGACCAGATCTTCAATGCGCGCATGAAGCTCTGCGCGAGTTCGAGGATCATATCGTGCGTCCTCTGCAATGCAGTTGACGCTCTCCCGAAAGCTCACGACTTCTTGAGCACGCTCTGCGTCGCTTGTGGGATCGATAAGCTTGGCATCAACCGTTGCCCGCTCTTTCAGGAAATGATCGACCCAGCGTGTACGCAAGCGCCGCATCTCAAGCAAGACATCTTCAACGCCAGAGATGTAAGCCTTGTCGCAGGTGTCGACCTCAGCAACGATTGCTCTTGCAAGTTCAGGGTCCAGCGTCTCAAGGGAAAGTGGCGGCGCTGAGTTGTCTTCCTCATGGGTTGCATCTTCCTCTTCTTCCTTGTCAGCTTTCGCAGCGCTCTTCCCCTTGCCTTTAGCAGCCTTCTTTTCTTGCTCCAGGACAGCCGCGCGATGCGCTGCAATCTGCTCTTGGGCCACTGCGCGCACGTGGTCGAGCACAGTGGCCAGAGGGTCCGGCATGGCGAACTCTGGATCTGACGAGTTTTCGGGAGTCGCTTCATCACCACCCTGCAACTCTTCCTTATTTTCTGTTTCGTCTTCTTTTACTCTTTCTTGTTGTTCTTCTTGCTGCTGCTGCTGCTGCTGCTTTAGGCTTTTCTGCCATGTATTGAATTTTTCGCATCGTTTCAGTATGTGTCGAACTGTCTTTTCTACGTGGCGTGAACGCCTGTTATTCTCTTCGAGGCGTAGAGTATCCGAATCACTTTGACGTTCGTCCGAATTCTGATCCCCGTCCGCAGCTTCAGTGACTTCTTCCTTTGCAATGGGGACATTCTCCTCCTCTTCATCCTCCTCCGTCTCCTCTTCAGTTTCTTCTTGCTTGTCGACAGCCTCAGTGTCCCGCAACGCAGACGTGACGAGCTTACGAAGTTGTGAGAAGTCGACGTCGATGCCCTCGACGTCAAAAAGTTGAGCAAAGCTCAGGACGACGCCTCGTGCTCGACCTTCGATACCTTCGCGGTATTGAGCTGCCATGTCGAGACAGGTGTCAACGTCGGCAAAGCTGAGTAGCTCGCAATAGGTGACGGGATTGTTCAAGTCCACCGCGGTCTCATCCGCATCTTGGCGGAGAACGCCTGCGGCCTTGAAAGCACGGACACTCAGAGGAGGCACGTCAGCAATCGCAAGACTAGGCGAGGGATTGTCGTCATCGACCGCTTCTGCAGTTTCATCATTGCCGATAGCCTGTGGTGGCGTCTTAGGTCTAGCTCGAGCATCGAGGGCCTCGAGCCAATCGGTGGTAAGGCGGCGACACTTTTCTAAATGTGCTTGCCGCTCGGCGAAAGCCTTCTCGCTGGCCTCTCGATCAAGCTTTTGCTGTAACTTTCTCTCCACGCTGGTCTCGAGGAGCGCAAAAATGGAATCTGACAAGCATCCAGTCGTCTCGAAACTTTCAAAGACTCCGAATGGGGTGTACCATGACGCGACCTCTGGCAAGTTCTCTTCGGTGATATAGACTTGCGGAGCTACGCGAAATCGCTCACTCGCATCAGCAAGAGTGTTCGCCGCTGCTTTTCGAAAGGTGGCGGCGCGTTCACACTTGAGATGAAGGACAATGTCAAGGCCTCCGGCATCAAGTCCTTGAAATTGACTCGGATCCACAGGACGGGGCGCGTCACAGGGCAGCGACAGAGCAGGCTGGGGCTGGTACTCGCACGCCTCAACATCCTTTCCGCTGAGTCGCGCCTCAAGAAGGCGAGCTTGCGCGCGATTAAATGGAAAGCCATCCATGACCCAGCCTTGGCATGTGTGGACTTGGCCAGATGAGTGGTGCAAGAGGTTGATGACGACTTGCTCGGTGTGATCTCCAAAGACACACTCAAAGTAGCTTTGGAATTCTTCCCAGGTGATACGACCGTCCATGTTGAAGTCCATTTGCGCAAAAGCCTCAAGAGCTTCGGCTTCGATGTCACTCTGCGACTTGCCTTCGCAGTGCGCGCGCATGGTGGCCTTTAGGAGCTCTTGCGCATCGAGATCTCCAGAGCCATCGAGATCCCAAAAGTCAAAGAGCTGGCGCAGGCGATCAAGTGCCGTCACGAATGATACTCGAGGCTGAGATCCGACAGCAGCCCGGGCGTGTGAAGATCGTTGTACCGCAATGTCCTGAGCCTCCGCGTCAAGCTCAAGACGCTGAATCGCTTGCACGCACGCTTCTACATAGTCCTCATCCGAGTAGCTTCCGTCTGCAAGCTTGTTCACCTTGCCTTTGGAGACAAAGGTTCGCATAAAGGCCTCGGGCTGCAAAATACGTAGACCAAAGCGTGCTGCAATACGAATCGCCATTGCAGTCTTGTGCGCGAACGGAGGCCCGAGAAGAGCAAGCTGCAGCCGAAAGCGCCGACTTACTGCAGGAATGGGCGCGGGTGGAGCAGGCTGCGAGGTGATACGAAGAGGCACGAGAAGATTTCCCACCGCGCATCGATCGGATGTGCGATCCACTCCAGCCCAGAGTCGATTGTCTTCCAGGTAATCGTCTACTTCCGCGTCCAGCCTCGCAGGATTTTGGACAAAGTCAACTTTTGTTTCCGTGATTGTCTCAGGCATGCCTGTGGAAGTGCCTTCACGGCGCCTTGCGTCAATTTGAGCCAAGGTAAGGTCGACGAGATCGAGGGCAATTCGCTTGCAAGTTCTCTGTGCGTCTGCATGTGCAGCGCCTCTCACGGAATCCCGCAGCGCTGTGATTTGCGTTTCGAACCACATTGCGTTTTTCTCGACGCGCAAATCACGATCGGCGAGCACCTCGAGGCGCCTTTGCTCGAATCTTTTGGCTTCCAGACGCTCTTGTTCATCATCCATTTGCTCTCGGTGCTTTCGATTGGCACGAATGACGCTTTCAAATTTGTCCTGTTCTGCAAGTGCGTCTGTCAGGGCCTGCTCGGCCCTGGATGAGCGTAACAGAGAAGATTGCAAATGCTCGATGCGCCGTTCGTGGAGAATGTTCTTGGTTTCGAGCCGCATCTGGTCCAAAAAGCGAACGCGACGACCTTCGCGCGCTTCCTGCTCTTCGCGGGACGATTGCCGACGAAGGCGATGCTCTCCAACGCTTTGGGCATTGTTGGACGTGTCTGGATGGCCAAGGCCACCATTCACAATGGCCATGTCGCGCCGGTGCGCTTCGACGCGCTGCTCCATCTGGGAAATTTCCTCAATGGTGAGCTGGCGGTCTGCTTCTTTAGCCATGACCTTTGCGTCAAGCTGCTTTTGAATCTTTCGCGACTCATGACGCGCGCGAACCTCGTCAATATACTTGCGCCTCCGCTGATTTTCGGTCCAAATGCCGATTCCCTTTTCATTCCAGTCATTCAGGTATTCAAGTTCTGCCTTTTTATCCATCATTCGACGCCGTCGAATTTCGTTAAAGTACATGGCAAGCGTGTCGCGATCATTTTGCTTGCAAAACTCAATGTAGGCGTCTTGCCGAGCACGCTCGTCGTAGAAGGGCTGAAGGTGTTTTTCCATATCGACCTGGTTCTGACTGGTGATCTGCTGTCGCAGCGTCTTGACGAAGACGTCGCTCTTGGCATTGTCGTAGCTCGGCTTTCTTGTGTGCGCGGGAAGATTGGTGAGCGCAATGAAATTGCCGGGCATGAAGCCTTCGTCCCGGTGCCGGCCCACCTCCACGGTGATCTGCTTGAGCGCCTTGCGAACTTTGTAAAGCACATCAAAGCAGGTCTTGTCATCGCCGTTGATCATGCGCAGCGCAACGCGTGCGTCAAAGTTTTTCACATTGAGTCGGGTGAGCGTGCGCTCGATGCGGATGAAGTTTGCAACCTTTTTTTGTACGCGTTGGCTGTCGTGAAATTCATCAAAGTCGTCCTGCTGGTTGTGGCGATATAGCAGCTCGCCTAGGAGGTAGCCACTGGAAAAAGCGCTGCCGAGGCTCTCGCTGGCGCCGCCAACGCGCTTCGTGAGCTGCACCTCATCATTGAGCCAGTCCTGCAAGAGGCGGCTCATGGTGGCGACCGCTCCCCGCGAAGAACCTTCGAGACGACGACGCGACTCTGGCAGACGCGACTCTGTCAGACAGCCTTGCGATCGCTTTGCCTCTCAAGAGCGCTCTTGTCCTGACTGATCCGTGCCCATTAATCAATCAAGCGAAGAATCCAGCAATCGAGCAAGCAATCGAGCATTCAATCGTGCGATCAATCGTGCAATCAAGCAATTGATTAATCGGGCAATCAATCCGTCGGCGCAACCTTGTTTACTATCGTAAAGCGTGCTAGAAAAGTAAAGTAAATTAGGCAACCAAGCAAGCAAGAAGCGACCGCGAAGGCACGATAAGCGTCGCGTATAGATTGCGTAATACCAGAATAAAGCCATATAAAATATGATATAATTATAAAAATTACAAAGTCTGGTATTTTGTGTCTCAACGGATAGCTTGCTCTTGTGGCAAAGGTGAAGATGATAATGTTTTGGAGCGGTTGGGCGGCCGCACAGAAATTGTCAAGAATTGGTCGGCTCGTTGGACGACATGACGTATCAGCTGCAGCAGTGACTCCGCCAAGACTCGAGCACCCCCCACTCAAAACGAGGTGTCCTTTTGGTCGCTCGAAAAGGAGAAATGCGGTTACTTTTTGGATAACAAACACAGTATAGGTGGGAAGTGAGCCTGGGATTCCGTTGGCTGCGGCTACTGACTTTGATGGCCGTGGTGACTCCTCAGCAGCGAGTGTGAAGGTCATGGTTTAACCTTTACACAGTCAGAGAGCATCCTGAGTTCTTTTCACTCTTGCCAATTGACCAACTGTGAAAACAAGGGGCGCCCAGGGCGAGTCCAACAAGCGTGTTTTGAAACGTATGCGGGAGAAATGTGGAGTCTGGAAATCTCGAGCGTAGGGACGCAACCAAATCTGCAACGCGGAGCAAAGGCCATCCTTGGTATTAAAAAGGAAGACTCTCTCGAGTGAACACGAAAGCAAGAGAGCGAGCGAGAAGGTGACCTGGACCCTAACGAGGAGGATACCAACAAGCACTTTGTAGGTGGGTCTATCACTGCCACGACCTCTTTCCTTTCTTCGGGACAGAAACTGCGCTTCCACGGGAAAGAATCGCCGGCGTGATTCGAAGGTGATCAAGTTCCTGAGAATCGCCTCGAAACAAAATGAACGCCTGGATGGAACTCTGCGCCGAAAAGGGCCACGGGACGTGGAACTCAACCTCGAATCGCTGCGAATGCGACGAGTGGTGGTCTGGGAAAACCGACATGCTTAACTTCGACGGTTATGCATGCCTAACATACGAGCCTGTGAACGTGGCAATTTGGTGTCTCCCGTTGATCGCCATTACAATATTGCAGGTGCGCATTGTCAAGGCGTTTCGGACGCAGATCCCAGCATTTTGGAAAATGCGAGCTCGACAAGCCAAGCGAGGTATAAAGCTCAGGTGGTGGCAGCACAAGCCGCTGCGGCTCGTGCTTATCGCTCAGATTTCCCCCATTCTCATCTTCTTTGCGGTACCTTTCAAGGTAGCCTTGCACGAAAACCGGGTGGTGGGTTATGACGTGCACATGTCCGTAGCATTTTTTCTTGCCGCTGGAATCCAATTTGTGGGCAATGTTATGGCAGAAGAAGTTGCACTCGGGGCTCTTTTACAGGGATTTGCAGGGTCAAACGGAAAGGAGGTGGAGAGGATTCAGCGGCGCATGTTTCGCACTGCATACTTTGCCATTTTTATCTATTGTTGTCTTTCTCTTCCAACCTATTTCACGGGCGCTATTGAAGGCAAGCCATACAGGTTTCCATACGATTCGGAGATGCGGTATATGCTCATTATTCGCAACTTTGGCATGGTCTCGTATCTTTTGTGGATGGCACTTTTGGCGAAACAAACCACATCGCAGACCGCGCGCTTGCTCGCATTTCATACCTCAACTGCCACAAGCGAGAAGACGCGAGAAGTTAACGAGATTTTAAATCACCTTCGCGGGTCTGCAAAGGCCAAGATGAAGACTGCGGTGATGGCGGCTCTGATTTATGGCACCTTTTCGATCAAGCCGCTTTGGCCCTTTCAGGGCATACCGATGGCATTTTTGCTCTTTAAAGTTGCCTCTTCCCGCGCACATTACATTTGCGATTTTATGGGTTCGTCGAGACGAGGGGCTTATAGTAGTGCAGCGCAGTCGGTGGTTCCTGAAGGCGAACGTGCTTCGCAGACTGCCGTCACAGATGGATCGGTCATTGCTGCCCAGACAGACGGCTCGGTAACAACTGCTCCAGCACATGGATCCATCGTTGCTGAGCAATGATTAATAACAAGATGCGTCTGTGTGGGCGTGTGTTCATTGTGTGTTTGTCTTTTCCCCATTCCTCTTCATTTTGGGATGACTCGTTCTCAAAGACTTTTTGCCGATTTGCCCAATGATTTGCCCGTTACATTTTTTTATCCGAGTACCTCAGGCTTTGAGGTATTAGTATTAGGCCTAATATTAAGTACTTCATAGAACCCGTGTCCTGACAGTGCGTCATTGCACTGGCAACTTCAAAAACGTAAATAGATGACGAGCTTGAATCTGTGCGTAAAGAATAAAGGAAAGTCGATTTCTATTTTTTATTTTATAAAATGTCGAGCTATCAAAGCATTGGCGAGTCAAAATGCATCTGCCTGTGACTGTAACAGTGAATTGACCGCTCATAAAATTGGAAACTTTTTTTCTTTCGCTGTCAAAACAACGCATCCTCGATGGCTCATTGCGACAGCCGGACGGCAAGTCGTGCAGATCACGAGATCATCTACTGAGAATGTGCGTGGACACTTGCGGCGCGCACGGGGAGTGCAACGCGGATGGGGTCTGCGAGTGTGACGCGTGGTGGTCGGGGCGTACGGACTTTGTCTTGTACCAGGGTTGGGCATGCAATACGCCCGAGCCATTTATTGTCGCAGTTTGGTCGGCCGTGCTTCTCGCGTGCGTGTATTTGCAAGTGCAAATCATCCGCGCGGGTTTAGTGCAATTGGCCAAGTTTTCGCAAAGGCGTCGTTTCCAAGCGAAGCGCGGTCAGACTCTCAAATTGTATCGTCAACCTTTTGTGCTTCTCGGTATCATCGCCGAGCTCTCGCCGTTGTGCATGGGCATAGTGGCTTGGAAAAAGGTGACCCGAGCTGAGGATCGCACGATCGGCTACGATGTTCTCGTGTCGGTATTCTTTGCTATTGCCACCGTTTCTGGCTTTATTGGTAATTTTTTAGCCGAAATGGTTACGTTTGAAGCCCTTGCAAAGGGTATAAAGACCAACTCTGCTCATGAAATGAGCATTGTGCGACGTAAGCTGTCGCACGCTGCGTTTGCCGGCATTTTCGTATACATTGCCACGCTAGCTGGCTCCATTGTGCCGGGATGTTTGATTGACGAAGGAGAGATCGGGGATCCTCGCGAGTCCGTGCAGCGTTGGCTCTTGATTGGCCGAAATATGGGCACAATCGCGTACATGCTGCTCACCATGCGGAGCGCGCAACAAGCTTATGCGCGCGCCCAAGAATTCAATGAGTCTTTGCTGATCACAAGTGTTCTTGCGCAAAATGAGTCCAATAAGGCTCTGCAAAGATTTGTGGAGAATTTGGAGGCGCTATCGCGAGAGAAAGTAAAGACTGGCAAGACTGCGTTGGTCGTGTACACTGTGTTTTCGCTACCCTGGATGTGGCCGTACCAGTCCGTCGCAGCAGGCTTAGTGACTGTAAAGGTCTTTACCTCACGATTGCATTTTGTTCATCAATATCTTGGTGCTGTGAAGGCTGCCAAGACGAAGGCCAAAAATGCAAATGAACCTCACGACCGCGATTTTAATCGTAGTACAGTGTGCTCACAAAGCAAAGTGAGTCCATCTGAGGATCAGCTCAATGACTGCGTGCAGCGTGATGAAGGCGAACATCAAGGCCAAGTAGCTCACGAAAGGGAGTCGAAGCTTTCGAGCCCAGACGTGCTTTCAAGCGGAAAAGTGCTTCCATCGAGTATGTTGAACTCGCAGGGAACGTTGATTCGCGCACTTTTGAACGAAAATTGCGCTCAAAGCGATGCAGATCTCGTAAAAGATGGTGCAATGGATGTGTCTACGAAGGACTCGAAAGATAAGCTGTCCTCGGCCAGTGCGCGCTGCTCACTGGCAGGAATCGATTCTGCCGATTCGAACGGTAATGACGTTCAGGGCGAGGCAGACACTACGAAAAGCGTAGAACCAAAGCTGTCTCTCTAATGTGCTATGTGCGAGAGCGGCAAGCTGCTAGTGATGCACTCACAATACTGATGCGAGCGTACCAAGTACAACTGACGTAATGAATGGGAAAAGGGGCTGAAAGTCCAAAATTTGTAGAGCGTCAACGAGACGACATTTGGTAATGTCGAGTGACACTTGCAGCTCTTACTCTTCATACAGATGGCATGACCACATCGAGTTTGCTGTTCAAGGAAAAGAAAAGACTTTTTTGCAAGTCGTGTACACGCGCATCCAAAAGAGGGTGTCGAAGGTGCGTTCATATGCCTTGCTCTTTTGAAGAAAAGTGGCGATGCTTGTCAGTAGTTGCGCTCTCTGACAGTGTCACTTCACTTTTGGCTTTCGGTTGAGAGGGAGAGAGGAGATGCATTAAGCGAGAATGTCATCCGATTCGTTGTTCTGGTGAGAAATGAGCATTATACATGTTATTATTATTCTTTTTTCAATCTTTAACTGATTCGACGTTTGATGCTGGTGGACGTTGAGACGGGTTTTGATGATTCGTTTGCTGATTTGCATGTGTTGTTGCAGCACTTGCAGCCGAAGAAGGGAGCACCGAGTTGACTTTGATTGATGCGTACTTTGATCGTTGAGGTAAGCTGAGAAAGTTGTGGACAAAGTGGGCCTTGCCTGTGATTTTAATAATAACAATGGCGATGGGATATGTTTGATAGGGCCAAAGCCACGGCAAAGAAAAGACGACATAGATGAGCGTGGACACCTTGGCAAGTTTGATCTTTTCGTGGCTCATGTCCTCGAGGTGTTTCAGGAAAGCCTCGACCTTGCGCGAGCTTTTGCTTTGCGTCTGCGCTGTTGCTGACATCGAATTGAGTAAATGCTGTCCCTGTTCTGCTGCTGTCCGCGCAATAAGCCCAAGCGCTTGCATAAAGACGATGAGACTGCAGTTGCGAATCACTAGCATGTATCGCATGGGCGAGTCTTGTGGAGGGGTGTCCTCTAAGTGGCATCCAAAAAGGACGGTGACAGCTGTAATGCCCGCATAGAGTGAGACCGCGGACCAGTTTCGAAAGCGAAGGTTGCGGCGCAGCTTGGCGATGTCCTCCGGACGAGTATTTGTCAGATTTTTGAGAAGGGTATCAAGTGTGTTCATCTCGGCCAAGAAGTTTGTGATAAATCCATAGGGGACGGCGATCACGAACAGGACACTGACCGACCATGCGCGTCCGAGCTCTCGGTCCTCCAGCAAAAACGCCTTGGGTGCCGCGATGGCAATAAGTACAGGCGGCGCAAGGATGCCACTGAAGAGGATGCGAAAGGGAACAAACTTCCACGGTGGTAGCGTACTACCCTTTCTCACTGCGCGCGCTCTAAGCCCAGCGTAGCTCCTCGCCTGCAAGCGGAAGGCGCGAATAATGTTGAAAAATAGGCGTATGGAGCTGAGTAGCGCCACAGCCCAGATTGCCGCCTCTGCAATTTCAAAGTTTGTGCATCGATATCCATCGTAGCTGAGCATGTCGGCCTTGCCTGTCCACCACGTGTCGCAGATGCATGTGCTTTGCTCGCAGATGCCATGGCGGCCGCAATCGGCGCTTGTTTCGCATGCACCCATGGTGTCGCCGGGCTGGATACCTGTCTGCGCGTCGCTTGCCTGCCCGCCGCGCAGGTCCCCTTCCGCCTGGAAGGCCAGTCACTAGGTAGCTGCTTGCACTTCGACACTAGGCCCCTCCTCCCACTGGGCTCCCGTACTACAAGTTATAAAGTCTATTATACCTCCCCTGACCTTTTGAGACCTTGATTTCTTGACTGTAGTCTGGCCGCACTGGAGAGGCATTCTAGAAAAGTTTGTATCAAGAGTTCCGTTGACTGCCGAGTCGCACATGGCAAAGGCAAGCATCGCGGCTTAGATCGCGAAGGATTCGTGTGATCGCAAAGAAAGGATCTGCTTTGTGCCACTCATGGCCGGATTTGCCCTATTTTTCGTCTGCATGGCTCCGCTCCCCTCCCCTGCCCTGCGGCTCAAATCAATGCCACCGCTCGGGTCTTGCCGGACCTCTCTCCTTACCGCTTCGTCGTCTCGCTGTCATTTGCCGACAGATTCGCACTCCCACGTCAAGGGAGCAGGAGCGAGCTCTCCTTCTGGCTGCGCTCGGGTCGACACTACGACGTCCCCACCAGCGGCCGGGCCGGGCCTTGCCCACCATCCGCGAAACCCGGGCCTCCAGAAGTCGCTCGCATCCGTTGCGCTACTTTTTTCTTCCAAGCTGGAAGGCCGGTTCCATGGCTGCGGCCTTGCTCGCTTGCTCTCTCGCTTAGTCTGGCGTCCGCCACGTACGGACTTGAACTACGGATCGAATCTTGTTCCCAAGTCTGCTCTGCTCTGCTCTGCTCTGTTTCGCGCCATCAGCGAGCGGTCTGCAGCGGCCACGGACTGCGGCCAAGGACAACGGCCACTGGCGGTGACCACTGCCGGGTGCCCGCGCCGTACCTCGCTCCGCTCCCTCCTCCGCACGCCGCCCTTGCCCTGCTCAGGCCGCGTCCCCTGGCTCGCCGCGGCTCTTTCTCCTCCTCGCCTCGCCCAAATCTCTCTCCTCGCCTTTCCGCGCTCCGAGCAGATCTCTCGCGGTCTCTTCGCTCCGCCATCTCCCTGGCCTCGCCTCGCCTCGCCTCGAGGCCCCGCCTGCCCGCGGAGGCGCGCCCGGAGCGGCCGCAAGCGCGGGCGGCGAGGCCGCGAGCTCGGGCTCGCGAGCCGCGGCGCGAGGGCTTCCCGGCATGGGGTTGAGAGATCCTGGCCTCGGCCACCGCGGGACTCGGATTCGATATGATACGATAGAGAGGCAGACGACGCAAAGGCAGACGTCCAGCTCACACGGACGAAGCAAGCGTCATGGCCATTCATCAGCCGCCATGCAGCTCCGACGTGCTCGCAAAGCAAAGCATGCATGCATGCGTGCATGCGTGCAGGGATGAATTGCGTGCATCAAGATCTGGGATGGTTTTGCGCTAAGAACTGGAGCGAAGCGGTATTCACCAAAGTGACTTCCTCCACAGCGTCGAGCGTGGCCACTGCGTCCAAGCGCCCTCATGCAACTGTCACCTGCTCTACTGCCGGCTACGCCCTCGTCTCTCCCCCACCCAAGGCCGCAAATAAAACCCATACATCCTCAACCCAAGCCCCACCAACCTCAGACATCACGACCAACATCCCGCCGCAGCTGTTGGTGTTCGCGCAGGCGCGTCCACTGGGAGCGGCCAGCGCCGCAGCAGGGCTAGCGCAGTCGTGGGAGGGGGAAGGGCTGGCAGTGGCGGCGGGGGTAGAGCAGCGCAGGCCAAAGGGAGGGGCAGGGCTCTCAATTTTCGTGACACAGGCCGCCGCGCGTGGCTCTCGAACATGCGGCGAGCGCGAGCGGCGCAGACGGTCAGCAAAAACGCAACCTTGCGAGGCGAGGCAGTCAAAGCGAGCGATACCACTCCGCGCGGCTCGGTTTTGCGCGGCGCGGCTCGGTTTTGCGCAGCACGAGGCGGCAGCGACGGAAGGGGTGAGAGCGCGCGCGAGAGCGCGAGAGCAGATCTTCAGGCGCCGAGAAAATTGCGCGCCAGCTTATTCCCGCCACGCCCGGCGTGCGCGGCGGGCGCAAGCGGCAGCGGGAGCAGGGCGCCTGCGATTCTCCTCGAGAAGGCAGAGAGGTCATGTGCGCCATGCGTCTCGCCACAAGCGCCACGGCGCCAAGGGCGCAGCCCGCTGTAGAACGTCCCGTTTCGATCGAGGCCGACTGCGACGGCATCGATAAAGCCTCCGCTATAATCAATAGCTCAGGCCAACTCGTTGTCAGCGTGATCATGGGAGGCAATCATGCCTTGAGCAGCGATGGCAGCGATCTTCGAATGGACGTTATTGTCGATGGTCTAGCCAAGGCGACAGTCGTGCACTGTGTTAAGATTAACATGAGCACACAGTGCGCAATAAGCGTGCCTACCGCTCGTTCGGTGCTTTTCGACCTGCACATTCAGCTGCAGGAAGGCTCCACGGCAATCTTTCGGGCATCAGTTGCTCTTGGCTTTTTAAGTACGCAATTTCATCTCCGCCTGGCGCCTGCGTCGAGCGTAGGGATCGTCGTCTCGAGCGACACTATGGAGTGTCTCCAAGCTTTGGGCGCCTTGCATCAAGATAAGTCGCCTCCAGATGGCTTCTCTTATTCGCACTCAAATGATCATCAAGAGGACTCGAATTCTGTTGCGCCGGAATTCGAGGCGCGGTCGTGCCTTTTGAGTGATGCTGCTTTTCATAGATTGGAAGAAGTCTTGATAACAGCGTCGAATGAACACGCACATACGGACACGGAATCGGACAGCTCTGCGTCACAAAATTCAATGCTCGAGGCCTCTTCCTTTTCTTTCTGAGCCCGAACCTTTTCGGTCCATTTCATTTTTCCAATATGTCATCTTATCTCGAATTCTGCAATCTAGAGTCAGGCTCAAAGTTTGCGATACCAGCAATGGCGGCAAGAATCGGGCTTAGCTCTGATGCCTGGCATTTTTTGATTTTAAAATTAAAAGCCAAGTTCAAATCGATCATTGTCCCCGAGCATCCAAACGTGATCAAGGTCTACCAAGCTCTAGAGAGGCGACGCTAAGCTATCCTAGTCGAGGTCGAGACTTATGCAGTTGTACGAACGAGCGGCAATCGCAAGCGAGCCTGACCGAAATCGTATAATATCTTGGGTATCACGTAGTGTGATTATCCTAATGGCAATGGCAGTCAATTTTGCTGGCTATACGTAGTATCGATAATTCAAAATCAGTCAACGAGCGTCACGAACATGACTTATTACAGTTACAAGCAACCAGCCATCATGGCCACGATTCGCTCTGAGAACTTAGCATGTTCTCCGCCACAGCCAAACTCAGGTCTTCGGGCGTTCGTTCTCCGTGCGTTCGTTCTCCACTGCTCCCCCTGATACCCACCCCCCTCTTGAGAATATCGGAACCCAAAACGAGCGGCGCTCTAGCACATGGTGGCTGCACTGCTGCCCGGGTCTCGGAGCCGCTATGCTGTCGGCCAGCGGGCAATTTGCGCAACGTCACGTCAGAAACTACCGACTTCAACGCCGTAAACTGGTCCCCGCCTCATTTTCCTAGTAAATTCCCGCCAGTTTTCCCTCACACTTTTTTCTTTTTCCCGGAGAACGAATGAAAAAGTTTACACCCACCCTGTGTGCGGAACTACCTCGGCCACAGCCATGTCCACGTGACATGGAATTTGGAGAACGACCAGCCAGGCGGCAGTAGTTGAAGTATCTTGCAAACCCGAATCCCAGCGCGCGAACAGAGACGTATATCCACGTCGTCCCTGCACTTCAACGCAAGAGAATCGAGCATCGCCGTCTCCGCGCCGCTCCCGACGCGTCCACGCACGCCGCCGCCTCCGCCCGCCGCTGCAGCGCCAAGCCGCGCGTCGTTCGTCGCATCGCTCGTCGCGAACTCGTCAGTTTCCTTCTCATCTTAGGGGAATAAAGAAGCAAGCAGCATGTTTTCCACGGTAAACCACTTTCGAGAGAGCGACTGCTTATCACCGCGCAAGGCGATCGCAGGCTTGGAGAAGAAGCCCGCGCGGTCCCCGCTGCCCGCGCGCAGCCCGCGAGCCCCGGGCGCCCACCGCAAGCAGCCGCTGGGCCCGAGTCGATTCTACCCGGACGATCGCAAGCGCCGAGCCTTCAACATGATGACCGAGGAGCAGCAGCAACAGGCGTCGGCGGTGCTGGCAGCCGCGCGGCCGAAAGAGAGCACCGAGCAGCAGCCGCTGCCCGCGGGGAACAAGAAGGCAAGCGCCGACGCCGATGCCGCCGCCGCGACGGTGGCCGCGCGACCCGCAGCGAAGGGCGCAACGAAAAGCCGCTACGTGCTCGTCCTGGAGTCAAGAGCAGGGCAAGACTTGGAGTCAGTCCTGATCTGCATAATGGACACCACCAATAAAGTCATCGTGCAGCAGTTCATGTGCACGCGCAATCCCGAAAAGGAAGGCATCCTCCTCCGCGAATTGCCGGGCTTTGACCAAAAGAAGAAAATCTTCTCAAAGGTGTCGGTCATCCAGCATCATGCCAACAAGGGAAAGCTCGTCTTTCTCTTTATGAGCGAGTTCGAGCATCTCGAAAAGAATCACCAATTTCGTGCCGTTTGCAACGGATCCTTTGTCGACTCCGTGTTGGTCCCAAGCTCGATCCTCACAGGTTCGATTAACGCTGCTGCTCCCGCTCCGCCGTCAGAGCCTGCGGACGCTGCTCGCGACAGAGACGCAACGGCCACTCTTGTGAGTCTTCAAGCAGGAGGAAATGGCGTCGGATCAAAGAGAGGGCCAGACAGCCTTGATGCTGGGCTCGGTTCTCCCAAACGATCACGTCAGTCACTGTGATGCGCACATAATGGATCGACTTCCAACTCCTGGAGGAATCTCGTGAAAAATTGGCGAATGACGAGAACAGGAGTGATTAAGACCGTGATGGTAATATGAACCTGTCCACATCACCAGCGATCATACGAGCCTTGCTGGGCATAATTCCTGGTGTGGGAGTGAGGACTGTGCTTCATACTGTGGAGTATGTCCTTCACTGCATCAATCTTGGCAGAGAAAGCCAGGTTCTGTTTCTCCTAATGAGGAACGGCGGGTCATTAAAGGTCGTGAATCGGTACAAAGGAAATTCAGAAGATCGCCAGAGAGAGAGAGAGAGAGGAGGAAAACGGTCTTGCACTTTGGTGTGTCTGTGGATTGTCTTACCTCGCTGATCCGTGACGGATTGGTCTGTCTGGGTGAAGAAACAGTCTGTAGACACCCTGCATTAATTACTCCATGACCGCGCTCATGAGAACACAAAGTACATCATTGCAGTGTACAAAGCGCGTGGCTCCATAATTCTGTACCACTTAAATAAGTCGGTTTACCACGGTCGGCATTCAAAGGGATGGATGCCGACCCCGAGGAAAATGAAGATAGGACAACACCTGATGATGTGCCATGTGTTCGCCATCCTGAATGGCGAGCGGGCACTATCGCTTTCCCTTACAATTTTCTAGGCCTTGACGAGCGTTCCATGCGAGGCAATTGTCAAGGTCAACCCACTAAAACGGATTTTTCTATGACAAAAACGAGAAGAAAATGTACGCCGCCCGGTCGAAGAACGAGCGCGACCTGGTTATGTGTGACCTTATCAACTGCCTCTTTTTACATCCCTTGTTTGATCTTCAGATCCAAACCCACCAAAAAGTCCATCATGTAGAGCGACTTGCAAGATGTCGCAGAGTGTTGCACGGTGGCCACAGTGTCTCTGCGTCGATTTAAACTGATCCGCCATGGCAGCAGTTCTGACCTGGACCCTGGATTGCAGATGAATGAAGAGAAAAAGTACCAAAGACTTGCAAGTATGTCTCACAAGGTCACACCTGCGGTCGCACGACGAGTCAGCAAGTTCGACCTGGCCTCAAGGTGAAAATTTGACGGACAAAGAAAGAAAGACCGCCTTGGGATGATCTCTCTCCCTCATGACTCCTATTTATTTTATTTATTTGTTGTTTTTATTTATTGCTGAGCGACTTTTCCATGATCAGCCCGTGCGTCTCATGGCATGGTCAACGTCATAAATGTCATTTAAATTCGCCAAGGCACTTGGGAAAAAGGAGAAGTTTTGTAGGTATAAGTTGACCCCGCATCAGCTGTGAGTTCACACTCACGGTAGGATGCAACAACTCACCCCAAGCTTCTTCAATTGTACGAATGTCAAACTTCTTCAAAGAAATAAAGGCAAAAGGCGGAGTTTCTCCGTCCTGCCCTAAAAGCAGTAAACCGTCTAAAAGGGGACCACTTCGGAAGCAGGGTCCGGCTTGGAAAGTTACTTGCGGCCTGCGCGTCTGCATGCGACATTCCGCTTGCGAACATGAGCGAATAAAATGTAAGGGGCATGGTCACGATGCAGAGAGGAAGAGTGAATCAGTGCTTGGCTTTGCGAGCCGCTACAGCCAGACCCTCGAGAGGTCTAGCTCGCTTTCAACCCCCCCCCCCCCCCCCCCCCCCACACACACACACCTTTTTTGAAAGAAAGACACGCGGCCAGAACATCTGCGTAACGGAAAAACAACCAAAAAAAACTCTCTCTAGGCCTATACATATTTTCCATGGAGTCTTTTTAGGTGAGCTCAATGTGAACATGGGGAGCCCGACGCGGCTGGAGGTCGTGATCCTCGAGTCGCTGCGAAGATGACATTCTCTGCAATTGTTCGAAGCGGCGTCCAGAGGCAGCGTTGCCGCGTGCTTGTCGCTGGGCATCGACTTTAGGGCCGAAAAGATCCTCTTTTCGCGGAAGGGGACGCCCATAGGCCAAACACTCTTGCAGAATGTGGTAGAGGCGCGGATGAAAAGCACGTCGCCAACCTTTAGCAGCAAAGTCGCGTAAGAGACAGGTCACGAGCACAAAGAGGACAGTGTACCAGGAAGAGTGATTGTGAATAACTGATGAAAAGACGCCGAGCCACACAAAACCCCACTCCGCACCTACAAAGAGCCAAAAGGGCAACTCGAGCAGACTGGCAGCCAAGGGCCAGAGAAAAGCTGTGATCCACCACGCGGCATGGTCAACGAAGCGCCACTTGGACAGCTCAAAAAAGATCTTGCAGTTTGCGACGAGAATCACCAATGACAGAATCATACAGCCGGCTTCCCAAAGATCGTGCTCCCGCGCCCGCCACAAACACATGACCGCGGTGAATATAATAGCGGCGTGCCAGACGCCGTTGCAAAGCCACTGCCAAAAGACGCGGCTTGTAAAGAGCGCGTTGCGCACGCCTAACTCCCTGTACAGCGCCGGAAAGGAGAGCACGAGGCCATCGGGCAAATCTTGATCAAGCACGGCGAGCAGAAAGGAAGGCGCCATGGTGAAGATGAGATTGAAGCTCTGCAGTCCCAGCTCGAGGTAAAATTTCTGCCCTGACCAGCCGTTCACGAGCGAAAACAGAAACTGAGCGCTCGTGAGCATAATGTTCTTGTAAAACGTAAAGAGAATGAGCTTGCTCATGCGCCGATAATTTGCGCGACCGTGGACCAGAACTAATCGCGCCAAAAAGCGAAATTGGCCAATCGAATAATCGGCCGAGTTGGCCGCTTGCATGCCGTCTGCTGCCTGAATGCCGACGCCAATATGCGCAGCTTGGATCATTGGCACGTCGTTGGCACCATCGCCGATGGCCAGCGTCTGGCCGTCAAGACCAGCAGCACGTTTACTCTGCTTGACAAATTTCACGAGCGCGGCTTTTTGCAAGGGCGAGCTGCGACACGCCACCACGGCGCGGCAGCGCCGCAAAGCAAGGTCACGAAGCGCCTCTGGGGCATCACGCAAAGCGGCCTCGATGGCTCGACCCTCGAGCACGAGCGCAAGATCTTCCGTTCCCGAACCCGCGGCGAGCGCGCGAAGCTCCTGGCCTACTTCGTGAGCCATGCCGCTCGAAAAGCTCACCACGTCAATATCGTCGGGAAAAAGGTTGCATGCGTAGCCGATATTAAGCGCCGTCTCAAGTTTGTCGCCTGTGAGCATCCAAATGCGCATTCCAGCCTCCCCCAGCTGCTGCAACGTCTCAGGAACGCCGTCTTGAAGACGATCTTCGATGGCCACTGCGCCTAAAAGTCGCAAATCTGTCTCGAGCTCGTCCATGAGAGCATCAATGGCGTTGGGCTCCTTGCGCTTCCGCTTGCCTAGCTCGTGCACGTCCGATTTCACAGTAGCCAGACGGAACTGCCAACGCTCAAACTCTTCAAGCTCGAGTTCTCGTTGCGCCACCACAAGCGTGCGCAAGCCTTCTTCAGCAAAGCCATTGAGATCGGTCTCTGTCGCGGCGCGGTGATCGCAGGGAGCGCGAAGACGCTCAAACATGACGTCGTCGCCGCCCTTGCAAATGAGGAAGATCCGGCGGGTCTCGGCGTCACGAACCACGACGGACATGCGCCGCCGCGCCGAGGTGAATTCGAGAATGTCAAGTACTTCAAATGTTCGCACACGCGAGGTCGCTTCTCCACGGTACGAGAGAACCATGAGCTCCGACTCGCCGGATTGATTCCGCCCGCGAAACTCGACACCAAACTCTGAAGCAGCGCTCACAAGCGCCTGGTCCTCGGGCGAGGCCGCAGAGAGGCGGATCTCACCCGTGGACCGGCCGTACTCGTCATGGACACGCTCCAAGAGGACTTGATGGCAGAGCGCAAGCGCCGTGAAAAATTCATACAAAACACCTTCGCCGAATTCGTTCTCGCGGCGCATTGCGGTGACCAGCGAGCGCTCCGGATCGTCGACAAAGTGGAAAAAGTCCGCGCGCAGAGGTTGAAGCGTCTCCATTTGTCTTCGAACCGTGGCGGCCTCGTCGAGACGGCCGCTGCGCTCGAGAGACTTGAGCCCGATGGTCGTGCTTCCGAGGCCGTAAGCAGATCCTGCAATGCTGCATTTGCGGAACTCCATGAGATTTGTCGTGAGGGTTCCCGTCTTGTCCGTAAAGAGATGGTCCACCTGGCCAAGTGCGTCGTTCAGGTCCATTGTTTTCACGCGCATGGGCACGACCATGGCTGGGTCATCATCCTTGACGAGCCACATGGTCTGGTCCATCATCATGAACTGGGCTTGAAAGAAGCGCGCAAACTTCATGGCCACATAGAGTGCGATAGGGATCATGTTGGCGATGAGAAGGAAAAAGGTAAAGACGCGCTGCACGAATTTGGACGTGGCAAAGCCACCTAGATGCAAGTAGTAAGCGTGTTTGCCCGAGACAACAAACCATTCGCGACTCAGGACTGTGCAGAGAACGCAGAGAAGAATCTCAAAGACGAGGAATCGACGCAAGTAGCGATTCACTTTGATATCGAGACTACTGAGCTTGGCGCGCGTGCCCGAGGAACTCATCATGATTTTCGTGTCATGGCCACAGTTGAGCACCATGCCACAGACGACGTTTGTGTTCCGGAGCACGCAGCCCCGCAAGAGAAGATGGTCGACAGTCACGGTTCGCTCCACAGAGACGCCATCAACCGTTTGGACAGACACATAGCCGTCGAAGGCGTCAATTTGGGCATCTGGGTTCTGAAAGTCGACCGATCCACGCAGCGCGAGAAGCTCGAGGCCAGACATGCCAATGGCGCCTGCCGAGATTGCGTGGCGTAACTTGAGGTTGGTTTCGCCATCGAGAGACTTGGTCTCCACAAAGCATTGGCCGTCTTCGTTGGAAGACGCAAGGATCATCACGTCCGCGGGAATTGCCTCGCGATTCTTAAGGCACACGATGTCGCCTGCGCGTAAATCGGCCCATGCGCACTTGTTGAAGCCGCCGTTTGGCTCAAGACGCAACGTTTCGGACGTGTTTGCAACGCGATCGTCGCGATAACGCTGACGATCCTCGAGAATGAGGGCTACAGCTTCAACAAAAAGCACGGTGAAGAGTGGCAGCGCATTATAGGGAACGCCGTTGGTGATGGAGATGGACCTGATTCCCTGCAGAAAACAGACCACAAGAAAGTATGTGTTGGCAAATTTTGACAGCGCTTCGAGCGTGAATTTGGGCAGAAACGAGTACCACGTGTACTTTGCCGTGGTGACGAGGTTCGAGGCGTGCGCTTTGGATGCATGCGTGGCCTCGAGGTCGTTCACCTGGATCGACCGCGAGCCTCCGTCGTCCACGTCCCCGAGGTCTCTGCACCCACAGATCCCGCGGCACGCTCTGGCGCTGCGTTTTCGCGCCCACGCCCGCAGCCGCTTGAAGGCGCCGCCCTCCGCGCCGCGCGAGACGCCCACGAAGCCGTCCTCGCCGAGGCCGCGCTCGAGGCCATCCTCCCCGCGTCGGCCCGCGCCGCCAAAGTTCTCCATCGTGTCGCCGAGCGAGCGGGTGCGCGCCGGCGAGGCCGGGTCCTCCGCGCGCGGGCGGCCGGCGGCGGCGACGCGGCGAGCAGGCGGCCCACGCGCCCGCCCGAGCTCTTCTGCTGCCGGCCTCGGATTTGCTCTGCCGGGCTCGGTTCGGTGCGGCGCGGCGCGGCTCGGCTCGGCTCGGCTCGGCGCGCTGAGTCTTACGAGAGAATCGCGCACTGCGATCAACGTCGGCAAGGAGGACTCAAGCGAAAGGCCTCGTTCATCACTGTCGATTCATTCATTCATTCATTCATTCATTCATTCATTCATTCATTCATTCATTCATTCATTCATTCATTCATTCATTCATTCATTCACCAATGGTCATTCATTCATTCATTCATTCATTCACCAGGGTCATTCATTCATTCACTCATTCATCCATCCCATCCTTCATGCGTTCACAGGCGATCAGCAGCAGGTCGTCCTGTGCAGGCAGCGAGTGTGCAAATGCAGGAGCGGCAGCGGCCGCGTCGCTCTGGATAGAGACGGACATCGCGCGGAAAAAGGAGCGAGCTGCAGACGCAAGGTGCGGGGCGGGAGGGATTCTCTGGTTAGCCTCTCGTTTGCCTTATGCCAGCAACAGCAGGATACGAAGGGGCGGGCATCTCGAGCTCGACAAAGGTGCGAGATGAAGCAATGAATGAACGACGAGCGAATTGGTCTGCGAACAAAAGGAAAGAAAGGTCACATGGCAGTGGACTCGAAGTTTCTCGCTCTGTCATTTGCCCTTTTACGTCCGAGACTGGCTGACAACCAGCGTTGCAGGTGGTCTGGTCCTATTCCTCACGACTACAGTGCTTCTTCTCGTTTTCACCAAAGTCTCCACAAGATGCATCTTGGCGTTGGCCATGGTGGGTTGTGCGCTGCAACGCCAACCTTCATCCCAGTGCCCCGGCTTGGTTTTCTATCTTCGTTCCTTTCCAGAGGCCGTGCAAAACCAAAAGAACGAACGCCGCCACCCTCGACGACCGTGACGGTGACCGTGACGGTGACGGTGACCGTCACCTCGAAGAAGAAGAAGAAGGAAAAGCAGCGGCAGAAGAAGGGAGGGGCACATTCTGGACGGCAGGACGCGGCCGGATAAGGCCTGGGCAGCATGGCAGAGTCGCGCGCAGGTGCCGTTGTAGGGCGCGTCTTTGTGTATGGAACGCTAAAGCGCGGATTCTACAATCACCAATTTCTGTCGTCGGCAAGCCTCGCGAGGCGTCTTGGCCAAGGCGAAACGTGCGAAAAGTACCACCTTGCAGTCGGTGGAGACTTTCTCGTCCCGTTTCTGCAGCAGCCCGGGGGCGCAAGCGACAAATGTGGAGAGAAAGGTGACGACGATGCGACTGCAATTGCCGTCAAGTCTGTGCAAGGCGAAATCTACGAGGTCGACGTGCCAACGCTCGCCATGTTGGATCGAATCGAAGGCGTCCCGCACTTTTACAAGCGCTGCGAGGCGAAAGTGCACTTGCGAACCGAGGCTGGCGCGAGCACGGACTCTTCCGAGACTCTGACTTGTTTCGTATACGTGAAGACCGAGCTCGCACGAGATCTACTCCAACACGAGCCGCTCGAGGCGTATACGCAGGCTCTACACCACACGTACGTGCCCCCGCCGCTTCGTCCAGATCATGAATTGCACGTGGATCTCGCCGAAGAGCGAGCAGAAGCTGTTGCATTCGATGCTGACGCGTGTTACGGAGCTGAAGCGAGTATCTGGCGCGCTTTCTTGGACGCCTTGCCCAAAGAAGGCGAGCAGGAGACTTGCGCGCTTACCGTTCTCGAAGTAGGGTGCGGAACGATGGCGCCTGCGATGCAAGCGCTGCGATCTACCCACAGCGACGCAAAGGTGACGTGTGTTGATGTCTCCGAAAGAAGACTCGAAGCTGCGCGGTCAAAGTTTGCATCGCAAACTGACGCGGTGTGCTTTGCACGTGCGAATCTAGCTCAGCTGTTCACGGAATATTCTTTCAAGAGCTTCGATGGCGCCGTTTGTCTTGGTGTCTTGCGTTCCGTCCCGGAGGCTCTACAATTCCACTGCCTGCGACTGCTCGTATCCTTGACGCGCGGACCCGTTCTCGTCGACTGGCCTGGAGACCTCGATGTTTTTGTGCGCCATTTGCAGGATATTGATGTGCAATGCCTTGTGAGTCAGGATGTTGAGGAGACGCAAGATGGAGCGAAACGACAAACGCGAGTACATGTTTTGAGTCCTAGTCCATGACCTTACTCTTCTATTTGGTGTAGGCCTGCTGCTGCCGGCTGCAGCTGACTAATTGTATGTTACGCAAGGTTGAGATTTGTGATTTCACATTCGAATTCAGTTTTTTGAGCCCGAAAGATGTGTAGATCTGGAGAATTCAGAGTGGAGACTGGCCTCATTCACTCCGAACACAAAAGGTTCTGAATGCTCGTGTGTGTATTGTGGGGGTAAAAAGACACAGTTCAGACACTTGTCAAGATGGAGGAAAAGAAAGAGAATGAGCGCAGCTTTCGCAGGTGTCATTTGTGAGAACAGTATGAATGGGTGTAATAATGTGAACAAATGAAAGAATGTTGGGTGAGATTGAGGAAACAGAAAGAAGATGTGGTCTCAGTTATATGGTTGTACATTTGACTCGACGTTCGAAGCGGGCGAGCTATATTTGTTTAGTGGATCACATCAAGCGTAGGATCGAATGCGCGACGGAACATGGGACCTTCCTTGCGGAAGCGCAAGACAAAGAACCAGAGGCACATGAAGAAGACCATGACACCTCCCGAGATGCCAAAAACCACCCAGTTGCCAACCGACGCGATGAGCGGGAGAGCCAGCGAAGTCCAGACACCACCACCGAGGAAGGGCTCTGTGATGAGCTGTTTTGCGGCGAAAGCCTTGGCGGCGGGGGTCTCGTACTGCGGGTCAACAATACGCAAAAGCATGAGGCCAATCGAGGTGGTGGCGGTACTCGTACCAAACTCGGGAAGAGCGCGCTCGACCCAAAAGTCAGGGAGCATAAGCGGTGCGAGGAAGAAGAAGCAGACCAGCTGGTAGGCGAGAATGACAAAGAGCACAATCATGAGCGGGCCAATGTTGTCGGCAACAACCTGAAGGTTGGTAGTGGCGACGGCCGTAAGCACAAGGACGTCAAGGGCAAAGCCAGAAATGCGCTCCATCATGCCGCGGTCGAGAGGAGAATCCTCGAGGTACTTGTCGAAGATGACCTGGAGCACGAGACCCCAGAGCAGGCACATGGGGAAGAGTGGGAAGCCAGAGAAGAACGAGTACTCGGTGAGCCAGTCGTTGAGAGTCTCAAAGGCAATGAGCATGCGCTTGGTCCAGTAGGCGAGCATGAGCACGACGCCAAGGTACGAGACATGGAGCGCAAGGGTTTCGATGGCGTCACCAGAGACGGTAAGGTAGGCACCGGGGATACGCTTCTCCGTGGGGATGAGAGCGCGGTCACGCCAGGAGCGGAGCTCTTCGCCGTGCTCGATGGGGGTCTCATTGCGCGGGTCAGAGGAGCCATTGTCGGAACTGGAGGCAACGCCAACGTGGGCATCCTCGCCGTGGCGCTTGTCCTCAATAGCCTCCGGGTTGACGTGCGAGGGGTCCGCCTTGGTGACCTCGGCATTACCGCTGTTGTTGCTGCCAATGCCGGCGTAGGCCTCGGTGTCTTTGTCCTCCTTGCGGCGGGCCAGGTACGACATGCGGGACCATCCAAAGTAGTTGGCGATATTGCAGAGGATGGTGCCAACGATGACACCAAAGAGGATACCGATGGTGGCAGCGGTGATACCGAGATCGCCACCTTCGGGGAATCCGAGCGAGGTATACGAGGCGGTGACGCCTGCCGCGGTACCGTGGCCACCCTGGGTGCCCACGGGTCCGAGGGATCCGAAGAGCGGGTTGGTGTCCCAGACGGGCATGAAGAGGATGGGGGTGAGGAGGCAGGCGAAGAACCAGTTGCCCCAGGCGATGACCCAGCCGTAGGCAATTTGCGGCGCGGCGGTCTCCCAGATCTCGCGCGCGCTCGGCACAGTCTTGCCCATGAAGAGCGTGGCGAAGATGATGTTGATGAGGAAGCCCGGCATGGAGCTCCATCCATCAATAAAGTCGCTCTCGACGACGGCGTAGACGGTGTCATTTAGGGTACAAAGTTGGACGAACAAGAGAGCGAGGAGGCCGCCGATGAGTGATGCGGGCAGCATGAACTTGCGCGTGCAAGCGACGTACTCGCGTACGATGTGTCCGATGTACATGAACACAAAGAGGGTTGAGAAGGACGACACGAGTGCCATGCTTCCGCCCAGGGCGAAGGGCGGGAGCTCCTCCGACATCTTGCTTGTCTTGCTTGCTTACTGTCTTGCTGCTTGGAGGCAAAGACTTGGCTGGGTGAATACAGGCTTGGCTTTGACCTCAGCGTCCGCGTTGGCCTCGCGGTTGTTGCAGGTTTGTTTGTTTGCAGGTTGGGGTTTTGCTCGCCAGCGACGCTTGCTGTTGCTCGTCCGGGCCCGTGCAGGTGCTGTGCTGCGCCGATCAGGTCTGGTCTTGACCGCTTTTCTTCCGCTAGAGGAGGCACAAGAAAAAAAAGAAAACAAAAGAAAAAGAAAAAGAAAAAGAAAAAGAAAAAGAAAAAGAAAAAGAAATAGAAATAGAAGGAAAGAAGGAAGGAAGAAAGGAAAGAATAGAAAAAAAATTCAAAAAAAGAAGTGCGGGCGGCAGGGCGCGCGGGCAGGCGTTCGTTCGCCTCCGGGCGGCTCCCGAGGAGGCTGGCTGCTGCTGCTGGCCGCACCGCTGCCGGCGGGCGTTGCAGCTACGGCTACAGCAGCTTTCTCTCGCGTCTTGGCGGCCGCGGCAGCGGCTGGCGGCTTTTCCCTCCCTCCCTTCCTTCCTTCCTTCCTCCCTTGCTCCGGCTCCGGCGGCGTTTCCCTGCTTGGCGTCTCCTCCCTTCCCGGAGCCTGCCCATCCCGCAGCGGCCCAGCTGTGGCGGAACTAGCGCCCGCAGTGCAGAGAGAGCGTGCGGAGCCAGCACGCACGCGGCGCGGCCACTGGGAAACCTTAAACTGTTTCAACAAGCTCCCAGCCCATGCTTTATCATACAGGGCGGAGGCGCAGCCGCGTCGGTTCGGGCGGCGATAGATTGCAAGCATGAATAAACAATGAAGCGGCATCGAAGGAAAGAAGTGGAAAGAAAGGAGGCCGTTCGCGCGCGCGGTGGCGGCCGCCGCCAGGAACGAGAAGGCGGTCGCGCGGCGGTCGCGCGGCCGGTCGCCTTCCTTGCGCGCTCTCTTGGTTCCTCTCTTGGCTTCTTTCTTTCTTTCTTTCTTTCTTTCTTTCTTTCTTTCTTTCTTTCTTTCTTTTTCCTGCGCTTTGTTTCCTTCCGCCGTGCGTGCGGCCAGTGCGGAGCAGAGGAGGAGGCGGAGGCGGGCTTGGCGATGCCGCCTGCCGCGCCACGCCGAGCGCGCCGAGCTGCTGCTGCAGCGCGCGTTTCCGAGGGTGCGTGGGCCGGGCGCAGCAGCCAGAGGCGCTCGGCGCGGCGGCGAGCGGCTGCGGCGAGGAGAGCGAGGACGGCCCGGCGCAGGCGGCGGTTCAGGGGCCAGGGACCGCGGGGGGTGCTCCAGGGACCCCGCGCGGGCGCGTTCTCGGCGCGCGCGGCGACGAATTCCGTGCCGCGGATCAACCGCCGCAACCGAGCCGCGGGGCCGCGATGCGAGCTGCGGCTGCGGCCGGCAGAGCGCGCCGCGGAGAGCGCAGCGCAGCGCAGCGCAGCGAGCGGGAATGCACTCGCGCTGGCTGCGAAGGAGCAGGGGAGAGAGGGCGAGAGAGGCCTGGATGAGGCCCAGAGCGGCTGCCTGCGCAACGCCTCGCGCGGTAGCAGCCGCACAGTGGCGACGCAGGCGGCGCAGACACACGCGAGGGGCGTGCGGGCGATACCGGACCGCGCGCGAAAGTGCCCGGGGATCCGGGCAGGAATCGAGGGAAAGAAAACAGAAACAAGGAGAGAAAGGAGGAGAAGAAAGGTGGAGAAACGAGGCGGCCGCCGCCATCTTGATCATAGCCGCAGGGGGCAGGTACTTGGGCAGGTCGTCCGTGGTGGCTGGCTGGCTGCAGACGCTCGAGATGCGTGGCTGCGGCGCATCGCAGCGCGGTTGCAAGGGAGCCGGCCGGGCCGTTCGCGCGCCCGCCGTCCGCGGCGCTGAAGCCGCTCGGCGCTGGCCTGCGGAAGCGGCCTGCGAGAGAGAGAGAGAGGGGAGCGGAGAGACAACTAGACGCGCAAGTTAGGTTTGATGAAGGAGAAGAAGAAAAGGAAAAAGAAAAGAAAAGAAAAGGAAAGGAAAGGAAAGAAAGCCTTTTTGTTCTTGTTGAGATCTCGAGTTGAGCTGGGCTGAGCGGCGAGCGTGGAATTCTACCTGTGTATAGCTGAGAAATGCGAGCTACGTGCATGTCATCGCCAGCACCTGTCTGGCCACATACCGCATGGCGCCGATGCACCGACCAAACTTGAACTTGATGATGCAAGAAGCGATTTTTTTTTCTTTCAAAAATCTGGCCTCGTGCGAGAAATCCCGGATGGGACGAATTGACTCGCCAGCGCAGCAGGCGCGAGTTTCCAAAAAGGGAGGATCGATGTGATGTGGATAAAGAATCTGCACCTGCAGCAGCAGCTGGCAGCTGCTCCGATCGATCGATCGCGCGCTTGAGACGGGGAAGCTTCCTCCCCTCGTTCGTTCGTTCGTTCGTTCGTTCGTTCGTTCGTTCGTTCGTTCGTTCGTTCGTTCGTTCGTTCGTTCCTCCAGTCGCCCGTTCGATCATGCGGACAACCGTTCGCAGCCGCCAGCCTCCGGCAAGAGGTATCGCTGCTCTGCGCTGCGCCCGCTCTGGAGGAAAGGAGAGGCTGACGCCGCCAAGAGAAGCCTTTTCGCGCGGTCTGCTTTTTTGAGCAACGGGCCCTAGCAACCACATATCCAAGTCTAAGCGTTCTCCCTCAGTAGGACCCTCACTACCCACAGTCTCCGAACGCTCTTGCCTTCGCGACTTCCTCAGAAGTCTGGTAAGAAATCGATAATTCATTTATATTACAAAATAGAAACAAGACCCGGCGCAGGGCTGAGCGTCAGGAGACCTCGGTGCGAATTTGCGGAGTAGACAGCAGCGCGCAGTCCCGGCGCTGCTGTTCCTTTCTTTTCTTTTCTTATCTCTTGTTTGCTGCTTTTTACTGGCTATTCGCACTGCGCGTATACTCGCTGCCGCCACCGCTCGACCAAGTTGCAGCACGCGCACGCGGACGGCGCCGCGAGGCCGCTTCATTTCTTCGGAAATTCGTGACGACGCGGCGAAGGAGGAGGAGCGCGAGCAGGGTTGGAGCGATCCTCCTTCCCCTTCGTCCAGTGCAGCAGCAGCTGGCAGCAGGAGAAAGGCCGGGCCGCGGCCCGCTGCCGTTGTCTGTGTGCTGCAGCGGCCGAACAGACGAGACGAGACGACGGAAACGAAAGAGCTCGAGTGGCTGCTGCGGTTTACAGCCAACTTGACCGTGCCAGCGACCAACTGACCGACCGACCGACCGACTGACCAACAGACAGTCCGCGCGGAAGCCGACCGAGGGCTTCTTCGTCGCGTCGCTTCGGTCGCATCGCATCGCATCGCATCGACCGATCCGCTTCCGAAGCACAGTTCGTTAGTTAGCCTACAGGCTTATCTTTGCACGCTTTATTGGCACGAGCTTTTTACGGATCGACGCGGTGCGGCGGGACGGGATGCAGCGCGACTCGTCACTGTCCCCGTCGCCAAGCAGCCAGTTGACCGCTGCAGCTTGCTCGCTTGCTTGCTTACTTGCTTGCTTGTTTGCTTGCTTGCTTACTTGCTTGCTTGCTTGCTTGCTCGGGTGGGACGAGGCAGCAAAGGTTGCCGCGATTCCGACTCCCAAAAGGCCAAGGCGTGCGTACGTGCAAGTGGGTCCGAATAAAGAGGCGAGAGGAAACCGAGACGAGCCTTACACGGCAGCCGGGTGCGGCGCCTTCGGCCAGTCAGGTCTCGTTTTGTCTCATCTCGTCTCGTCTCATCTCGTCTCGTTGTCGTGGCTCCGGCGACTCATGGCCGGCCACCAACCGCGACTAGCAGTAGCTGCATCGCCTCGCCGCCGAGCGCCGCGCGTGTGCCGCTGAGCGCAGTTGCGGGCGTAAAGCGGGACCGATTGGCGGCGCCGAAGGAAGGCACGGGAGGCCAGTCGGGCGCCAGCCGTGTGGCCTCCAGAAGAACTTCGCACGGCAGAGCGGGCAGCAGAGCGGGCAGCAGAGCGGGCAGGGTTTCGCGCTTGGGGGTGCAGGCGCATGACTGATGCCCCGCTGGCTCCAAAGATTTAGGGCCATTCATGCGATGGGTTAGTTATCTTGATCGCCCCTTCCAGCCTGCCAGGACGGCTCAGTCCTCCTCCATCGACGCCGGCGCACGGCAGCCAATCAATCATCTGTCGCGCCGACGGGTGGACGCAGGCAGCCTGCTCGGCTGCTGACTATCGGCTGCTGCTGCAACTGCGATGCGACGCGGCGAGGTCCATGCGATGCGATAGGACCCGACATCTGCAGCGCCTTTGCAGCTCCTCTTGTCTCTTTCTCCCTCTGTGTATCTCGGGGGACGACTGCGAGTTGGGAGCGGAGCTGGCACGGCGCTCCCCGGCTCTGAACCGCAGACCCCGCAGCGGACCACCAGCCAGTCACTGTCAATCCGAGTTAGGGGCAGTGGGGCCACAGTAGGGACTGCGAGCCGAGTCTTTCTTTCTTTTCCTTTTTTTTTTCATTTTTCATTTTTTTCTTTCTGGCTCTCTCTCTCTCTCTGTAGCAGTGGCAGCTGCCATGGCTGCAATACGCCTTTCGATCGTTCGTTCATTCATTCAATCTTGCCCTCTCGCTCTCGCTCCGACCCTGCCTCCCTTCGAGCGGCACCGTTCGCTGCCAGGGCTGCGCTCGCTGCCGCCACTACTGCGGTCGTCGCCAGGAAGCGAAGAAGTGGCAGTGGACGCGACGCGGGCGGCACGAGTATGATATACCGCAGGTGGTAGTTAAAGGATAGAGGGCGTGAGAGGAATTCGAAAAGCGGACCTTGCGCAGGATGCCGCAGCGGCCACCGCTGCCCCGCCGAGCCATATCATTTTATTCAATGCCAACCATTCCACTTAGCACGCCATGCCGTATACCACGCCTCGTGGCGCCACGACCTTGCGCGAACTCGCCTCCAGGCCTCGCTTCCTCGCGATTCCACGTGACGGCCGCTCCAGAGCGAGATCGAGGTTGTCGTCCCCCTCACTTCGCGCATGACTGTCAGATCACCTGCGATCGACGCGACGGCGAGACGAGTTCGCTGCTGCGCGCCATGACACGCATACGTGCGCGCGGCCAGCACCCATGCCACCGCCAGGGGCAGGATAAAGACCTGTGGACACCCCGCGCCTTGTACCGCGCGCAGCAGCAGAGGCTGCAGCGAAGCGGCGCGTCCTCTGAGGAGGATCCGAGGGAAGAAAATATAACAACAGCAACTTGAACTTGAAGGAAGGAGGGAGAAAAGAGCGGATGTCGCGTGCCGCGCCACGCGCGTCTCGACCAGAAAGAAAGAATGAAGAAAGAAAGGCGACAGACGCGGGGAGCGGGACGCGCCGGTCTCCTTGTCGCGGACCGTGTCTTAAACAGCCCATACCGCCGCTGCAGCGGCCGGCCTCGTGACGTGCTGCGTCGCGGCTGGCGCGAGCATCCTGCGAGGAAGCGAGCGGCAGACAGTCGTGCGGCGGGCTACCCGATAGCGCGCGCACGTCGGTTGGTCAACCGGTATGCACCCTGCGATAATGCGGCCATGTTGGCCGCACATACCGCAACGAAAAACTGGGAATTCGACTGGGTGTAAGGCGAAGAAATTGGCTCGCGACGCGACGCGACGCGACGCAATTCGACTTGAGTTGCAACTGCAAAGGAGGAGCAAGCCGTGCCGCACTGCGGGTTTGGCGCGGCCGGGATGCCACTCGAAGACCGACCGTGTTGCTTCCCTCTCGCGTGTTCTGCCCCCTGGCCGCTTTCGCGCGAGCTTGGAGGCAATAAGGCGAAAGAAAACATTGGCTCGCGGCGCGACGCGGCCCGACGAAACCCAACGCAACTCGACTCGGAGCTGCAAATAAGAGAAAAGAGCGGACCGCGCTGCGGGTTTGGCGGGATCCGAACGCCGCTTGCGGACCGTTTTGGCTGGCCTCGCTGGTGCACTCTTGCAGTGCTCGCTCGCGAACGATCTTGCGCTTAGTTCGCAATGAACTTGAGGTTGAAGACTCCATTTACGGACGGGGCTGAAAGATTCGAGAACATTGCATTTTATGATGTTTAACTTTGAAGGTGATCTCGTTGGAGCACCAAGGACAGCAGCAGGCTAGATGAATACCTGACAAAAGTTTGGGACACACGACGCTTTAGTTGTCGATGACATCGTAAGCGGGGTTGAAGCCGCGACGGAACATCGGGCCCTCCTTGTTCTTGCGCAGAACGAGGAACCAGACGCCAAAGAAGAACGCCATCACACCAGCGGAGAGACCAACCACGGCCCAGTTACCGACAGAGGCAATGAGCGGGAGCGCGAGCGAGGTCCACACGCCACCACCAAGGAAGGGCTCAGTCACGAGCTGCTTGGCAGCAAAAGCCTCGGCAGCAGGCGTCTCGTACTCGGGGTCCACAATGCGCAAAAGCATGAGACCAATCGAGGTGGTCGCGGTGCTGGTGCCAAACTCCGGAAGAGCACGCTCAACCCAGAAGTCCGGAAGCATGAGCGGCGCGAGGAAGAAGAAGCAGATGAGCTGCCAGCCGAGAATGGCAAAGAGAACAATCATGAGGGGGCCAACGTTGTCAGCGACGACAGCAAGGTTGGTCGTGGCGACGGCGGTGAGCACGAGCACATCGAGCGAGAAGCCGGAGATGCGCTCCATCATGCCGCGGTCCAGAGGCGAGTCCGTGCAGTACTTGTCGACAAGGATCTGGACGACAAGACCCCAGAGAAGGCACATGGGGAAAAGCGGGAAGCCGGAAAAGAAGGCGTACTCAACGAGCCAGTCGTCGAGGGTCTCGAGGGCGATGAGAATGCGCTTGGTCCAGTACGATAGGAACAGCACGACGCCAATGTAGGCCATGTGCAGGGCGAGGGTCTCGACGGCATCGTTGGAAACGGTAAGGTAGGCGCCAGGGACGCGCTTGGCCATGGGGATGATCGCCTTCTCGGTCCAGGGGCGCACCTCGAAGCCGTGCTGGGCGGGGACACCAGGGACGTTGTCAACATCAGACATCGGGTTGGCCTGCTCCTTGGAGTACGAGTCAACGGTGCCGTTCTCAGCATCCTCAGCCTCCTTGAGCAGAAGGGACATGCGGGTCCAGCCAAAGTAGTTGGCAACGTTGCACAGAATGGTACCGACAATGACACCAAAGAGGATACCGATGGTGGCGGCAGTGATACCGAGATCGCCACCCTCCGGGAAGCCGAGCGCAGCGTACGAGGCGGTCACGCCAGCAGCCGTACCGTGGCCACCCTGGGTACCAACGGGGCCGAGAGAGCCAAAGAGAGGGTGAGTGCCAAAGGCAGGGATGAAGAGGATTCCGGTGAGCAAGCAAGCCCAGAACCAGTTGCCCCATGCGATCACCCAGCCGTAAGCGATCTGAGGGGCAGCGGTATCCCAAATATCGCGGGCGTTGGGCACGGTCTTGCCCATGAAGAGGGTGGCAAAGACGATGTTGATGAGGAATCCAGGCATGTTGCCCCAGCCAGAGATAAAGTCGCTTTCAATCACAGTCGTGGCGTCGTCGTCGAGGGTACACATTTGCACAAAGAAGAGGGCGAGGAGACCGCCAATGAGAGAGGCCGGCAGCATAAGCTTGCGCGTGCAGGCGAGGTGCTCGCGGACGACATGGCCAATGTACATGAAGACAAAGAGGAGCGAGAAAGACGAGACTCGCGCCATGCTGCCTCCGAGGGCAAAGTCGGTCGCCATGGTCTTGAGAAGCTTTAGAAGCTTTCCTTGAAGTTCTTACTTGTTCTTCGTCGCTTGTTGCTTGTGTTGTTCTTTTGTTGCCAAGTTGAGGTCTCGGCGGAGTTGCGGATCTGCTGCCAGCCTGATCGCGCCGGACGAGGTCCGCCGTCCCCTAGTAAAGGAAGAGGCCCATGCTTCGTCCCTTATCTTTTCCAGGATAAAGATTTTTAGCCCGCAGAGGCGATGCTAGCGGTAGCTACGGATTTGCTTAGGACTCTAATTTTTTCACTCTCTCCTTCGAGCAAGGCACAGAGACAGGCTGCGTCGTCACGATTTTCGATCCGCACCGCACAGAGTGTTCTCTCGCTCATTCACTAACTCGCTCACATGCCCACGCACAGGGATGCAACTGCGCTTTTGTCCCGTCCGTGCGGTCCTATCCTCAGTGCACCCAAGAAAGCGCCAAAGCGCTGGAAGCAACGAGCCCGCTTGCCCTCTTAGACATTCCATCTGGTGTTGTACGAAACACGGTCGAGCACACTGCGTCCCTTGCCCGTCTGCGCCGATTCTCCACACCTCGCACACTGAGCAGGCAGCGCTCCTTCTCTCACTAATGGCAAGCCGTGCACCGTGCACGGTTGGACGAATCCGTGCGCGCGCGCGCTCTAATTCTTGCGTGCGCGGTCCATTCTCCAGGTCGGGCTAGCAAGCTAGCTCGCTACATCTAGCGAGCGAGCGAGCGAGCAAGCGAGCGAAATGTCGACGCGGCAAGGCGTCGCGGCAAGGCGTCGTGGCAAGGCCGCCAGATCCCTTCGGCCACCGCGGGGCGCGCGCGGCTGCGGCTGCGTCGCGCGCTTGGATTTTCCGCACGGGGAGGAAGGAAGAAGGCCTGAGTTGTCGCGCGCCCGAATTGCGTCTCCACTCGCAGCGAGGAGCACGCGAGCCTCCACGAATACGAGCACGCGACAGGGAGTTGACCCGAGGATGTTTTGACGCACGGGGCGACCCTCTGCCTTCCTTCCTCCCCGTGCGAGCAGGCGAGCGAGCGCGAGCGAGGGCCGGCGAGGCACCCGAACACGTACGCACGCACGCATGTATGTTGCTCGCACGCGCGCACCCTCGCGCGGCCCCGGTCCTCGCGACGAGGCCGCACCCACCGAGCACCCGCCCCCCGGGGCCGGGCGCGCGCAGGCGGGCGCGAGCGAGCCTGGCAAGCGAGCACGCGAGCGGACGGGGCCGGGCGCGCGCCCTTTTTGCCCGTGCATGCACGCGCGCCCATATTCGCGCAGCCGGGGGGCAAACGATCCGTTGAACATGCACGCGCTGCGCTCTGCGCTGCATAGCACGCACGGTCTGCCAGGCAGAAGACGGACGAAGAAGAGAAGACGGAGAAGATAACGGAGAAGATGAAGGAGACGGCGACGGAGACGGACGAGCTCGAGGGGACGCAGTCGAGAGGGCGGGGAGAAGGAGGGGGCGCAGTCGCCAGAAAGTGGACCCGGTCGACGCGCAGGGTCGTGGCCCGGCCTCGTGCGCCGCGGGCCGCGCGGCGCGCGCGCAGCGGGCGGCCCGGGAGGAGGCCATCGCGCGGGCCGCGGGCCTGCCCTGCCCTGGCTTGCTTGGCTTGGCCTGGCCTGATCTGCGCTGCTCTCGGCCCAGAGGGCGCAGCAGCGCGGGCGCAGGCGGCAGGGCGGAAGAGGCTGCGCGCGTAGAATCCGGCAGCAGCAGCCAGCTGCGAGCAGCGGTGCGGCGCGCAAGGGCTCAGGGTCGCGGCGACGAGAAGCCTTCGTTGGAGCAAAGCTGGACCAGTTCTTGCGAGGCACACTCACCCACATAAGATACCCACTCCCACACCGGCTGTGGGCGCAAACCGCTGTGAGAGAGTGAGTAGGCTTGCTTTCTTGAATGAATGCTGGTCAGCTTGCCATCGCTCGTTGTTAGCTTGTCGTAGCTTGCCATGCGCATGCAGGCAAGCTCACCATACGGTGGCGGAGGCTGCGCTCGCGGTCGCCATCCATCGATCCATTGATACGCGTCGCGCCCTCCTCCTTCGCGCCCTCGTGTTGATACAATGCCCCGTGTCTTGATTCATATGATGATACCCTGTGCCTGGTTGCCGCGTGCTTGCTCACAGTCAATCAAGTAAACCTCCCGTCGCGCCGCGACGCAATGGGACGCGCGCCAGGAAATGGGCCTCGTACGCCAGCAAATGATGCAGCGCGCGTGTTTTCCTGAAAGCCCGAAGAAAAAGCCGCAGTGTCTCGCGAGGCGTGCGCCGCTCGATCCTGCTCGAGCGCTCGCGATCTCAGATCGTGCCGAGCAAACGCGACGAAGAGCAGCCAGGCTGCGGCTTCTGTTGCCGGTTGGCGAGCAGGAGCAGGAGCAGGAGCAGGAGCAGGAGCAGCGCACGACACGAGCAGACGCAGCGAGCGGGCGCCGGAAAGTTGAGTGGCTGGCCGCGCGCTCGCTTCTTCCCGCAGAGCAAGGAGCGCACGCTCAGATTTTCGCGGACCGGACCCACTTGCGTAGTACTAGCAGACGTGGGAAGGAGAAGGAAGAAGGAATTAGCTTAGGAGCAAGTGGCCGGTTCAGCCTCTTCGTAAATTAACTTGGACTCACAGTCAATGCGTGCACGACTGACAGAACGACAGACAGACAGACAGACAGACAGACAGACAGACAGACAGACACAGGCAGATAGACAGGCAAGTGGGCCAGCGTGAAATGCACAAGTCTTCGAGGCGCCACGAAGGACGGCCGATCCCTCTCTCGGGGTAGCTGCAAGATCATGCGCGCGCTCACTTAAGCCCTATACGAACGATCAATCGAGCCATCCTTTAGATGCGCAGAGTTCCCGCGCCGGCGACGGAGGCGAGGATGAGTGTTGGAGGCGGTCAATTGGGTCATTCTTGGACGCCATCAACACCAAGGGACGGAAACATTCATGCTCCCGGCTTTCTTCCCATTGGCAGGACAGCCGCCAAGAGCCGTGTGTTCACGGAAGTGCGCGCGCGAATTTCTGATCAAGGCGGCGACATCCGGCGGGACAAACCGCGCGTGCGCACGAAGTCCAGAGAGCACGAGTCCAGGCTATCGTCTCTCCGCAATCAAGGGAACAATTCAGAGCCTCGTCCTAGACAAGCACGCGGCAAACCGGCCGCGGGTCGATTTATCGTGACCTATTTCCCATCAAGCAACGGGGACGCAAGCGCACTTTGGCTCGCTGAGCGGTCAAGATCATCGTCACACGTACGCGTCGGTAATCGAGATCACATTCCTGACTACTCAATTTTGCACGTGCGCAGAAGCTGATTGCCAAATGCATCGCGCGCGCCAAGTGTGTTTTGGCCCACTCGGGCAGTCGGTGCTCGTTCACCTCTCCAGGACGGCACGCCCACACAATGGCAAAAGATGGGCCGTGGCCCAAAATTGGGGAGAAAGACGGCTGCAAGACCTGTCGCTTCAAAACCCGCCATCCTCCATGCTGCCACACAAAGTCATCGTGGTTGCCAAAAGCCCACGCGACGTAGGACAGGCCCACTACCTTGGTTGACGGGTAGCGCTGATCCATTTGTTCACGTCCAAGCCCTTCGCGTTGTCGCCTGAGCGATTTGATTGAAACAGTGGCTCTCCGCGCCGCCAGCGAATCAACAAGGTCTTGCGAGCTCTCGCGATTGATCGATTGTGCAGGCAGAAAAGGTAGCCTTCAGAAATTTTACGCTTTGATTGCTGTTCTCGATGGGCCAAGTTCTGCAAAGCACCATGTCGTGAGAATTGACTCTTGCCGACTTGACTTTAAGTTGTATGGCACTTTGCGAAACCTGTTGAGTTAAATGTTGCTGTCCTTGGCACTTTGAATCCCGAACGGTACGCTGCACCTGCACAACTCCATGTTGCATTGAGAACGGCGCTCTGCGCTTCCTGAGTTACCGCGCTTGCACCTCGCAAGGATGTGTCGATCGAGAGACCTTTTGAAAGCTCCGAAATCTGGATTGGCTGAAGCTTCGTCTCTTCTCCAGAGACATAGTTGTTGAAGGGCGCATGGCAGACGGTCATGCGAGAAGAGACTCCGCGTCCTCCACATTCATAGCTCGAGAATGAAAACAAGCACATCCGAGCCAGGACTTTTTGATTTTCGAGACACATTAGATACTCTAGGCAAGAATCATCGAAATCCAACATGCAAGTCATTTTTAGAGGGCGCACCTCATCAAGTGGAGCAATGTTGTTGACGGTCGACCGGAAACGAACGGGAAGAAGAATCAGACTTGACTGAACGTAAAGGAGACTCCGCTTCGCGGCTTACACGGAATCGGTAAAGATGTTTGCCAGGTTCTTTCGCTGCTACTCGGAGAGCTTGTTTGATTGTTGAGTATTCGGGTCCGCGGACCTAGGGCAGCAACTTTGGTCGCAGCCTGGCTTGCTCGGAACAGTGGTTCCACCACGGAGACCTGGTCCAGCTGATCTAGTTGGGTCCTGAACTCATTCATTCATTTATCATAAAAGGAGTTCATGTGCATTGACAACGTCAGGATATATGCTGGCTTCGATGTGATTGCACCGGGTGGGAGGCGATTGCATCAGCGGGCCTCGTTGATGCACTCGTGAATCAATTTATCCCCCCGGCATCAGATTCGTTGCTGCAATCAAAAGCGAGAAGCTCTTTCCATTTGCAGCTTCTTAGCCGCATCTAGTTCTGAAAGACGGAATGTGTTTCTCCATTGTTGTATACCGACATCGCTTGCGTTTTTAATGCGCGTGGTGCTTCGCTGAACCTTTCAGGGCCTGACGTGATCTAATGATGACAAGAACATGGCTGGCACCCCTTCTGCAATTAACTCTCGTATTCAATTGACCCTGGAGAAAAGGTTGCAGCACGCATTGCATATGCCCAGTGCACACCGTTTGAGAGCGTCTATGATTTTGCCAATCACATCAGTGCAAATCCTTCGGGATGTCACTTGCACGAGCTTTGGAGCCGTCCAGCTCGAGCTTCTTCTCTTTTTACCAAGCTGAAAGATGAAGAACGGATGCTCTGCGCGGTACTTGAATATTCGAAAGAAAGACTTGGCCTTGTCCCTTGGCACTTATCAAAGACTTTATTGATCCACAATACAGTCATAGACCTACATAGCAGAAATGGACCAGGGTGACGACCCTGGGACCACCGAGCCGAATAGACCTGGCAGCGACCAAACCCGATGCCAGAAGCCGGCAGAACCGAAACCCACCAGAATATTGAACTACACCAAAGCTTTCTCCGAGCAGCAGCGTGAGAAGCAATCAAACTACTTTCCCGTTTCGTGCTAGCCACGATACGGATTTCTTTTACGTTTATTGAAATCAACTTCTTCTTTCTATTCTTTCAGACCTCTGGGTAATCTCCGTCAACAAGACTTGTGGGAAGTGAAAATTACTCGAGCATACAGCAGCGGCACAGAAGTGGCAATATCAACCTGGCAACTATGGGAAGTCTCTTGTTTCTTGCCGTGCCCAATACCGTCAATCTTGGCAGCCACTAGCTCATGCAACATTAAGGTTCGTGTAACAGCGTTCGCAACATAAACCAGCACGGTCGAGAGATATGTGATCACCCAAATCTTCCCTACAAACAAACCTCCAAGGTAGCAAGAACATCGAACACCATTAGCCAATCATTTCGTCCTGCCAGATCGAAACGAGCTTGGCGATTCTATCATACGCGACCATACATGCAGTCCAGCTCCACTTGCAACTTCAACAAAGACCTTCCCGTTGCACCGCGTGTCCAGCTTCTCGTAGGAATCATGACGCGACGCAGATCGCTGCTCTTGTTTCAATAGAGCGAGCCGGCCTTGCAGTCAAACGCTTCTACCTTCGTCCTTCCACGAGCACGCAACCCAGATTGTGCACTTTGACTTTGATCGACATGTATGTGACGGACTGAACGGCATGGCCGAAAACACAGCCATGCAACGTAAAGTCTAAGTGTGGGGTCGTCTGTGCCTTGTTTGTCTCGAGATTTTGCGGTTTCGCAATTAGTATGCAGGTCCGCAATGACAAGATCGACGCGACCAAAAGGAGAAGCGAGTGAGAATTCTATGATGACTTTCGACATGGACTCGGAAAGTTTGATTGTGAGAATTGATTGGTAACTTTACGACACTACGAAGGACAGCAGCAGGCTAGACGAATACCTGACAAAAGTTTGGGACACATACGACGCTGTTTAATTGTCAATGACATCGTAAGCGGGGTCGAAGCGGCGACGGAACATCGGGCCCTCCTTGTTCTTGCGCAGAACGAGGAACCAGACGCCAAAGAAGAACGCCATCACACCAGCGGAGATACCAACCACGGCCCAGTTACCGACAGAGGCAATGAGCGGGAGTGCGAGAGAGGTCCACACGCCACCACCAAGGAAGGGCTCAGTCACGAGCTGCTTGGCAGCAAAAGCCTCGGCAGCAGGCGTCTCGTACTCGGGGTCCACAATGCGCAAAAGCATGAGACCAATCGAGGTGGTCGCGGTGCTGGTGCCAAACTCCGGAAGAGCACGCTCAACCCAGAAGTCCGGAAGCATGAGCGGCGCGAGGAAGAAGAAGCAGATGAGCTGCCAGCCGAGAATGGCAAAGAGAACAATCATGAGAGGACCAATGTTGTCAGCGACGACAGCAAGGTTGGTCGTGGCGACGGCGGTGAGCACGAGCACATCGAGCGAGAAGCCGGAGATGCGCTCCATCATGCCGCGGTCCAGAGGCGAGTCCGTGCAGTACTTGTCAAGAAGGATCTGAACGACAAGACCCCAGAGAAGGCACATGGGGAAAAGCGGGAAGCCGGAAAAGAAGGCGTACTCAACGAGCCAGTCGTCGAGGGTCTCGAGGGCGATGAGAATGCGCTTGGTCCAGTACGAGAGGAACAGCACGACGCCAATGTAGGCCATGTGCAGGGCGAGGGTCTCGACGGCATCGTTGGAAACGGTAAGGTAGGCACCAGGGACGCGCTTGGCCATGGGGATGATCGCCTTCTCGGTCCAGGGGCGCACCTCGAAGCCGTGCTGGCCAGGGACACCAGGGACGTTGTCAACATCGGCCATCGGGTTGGCCTGCTCCTTGGAGTACGAGTCAACGGCGCCGCTCTCAGCATCCTCGGCCTGCTTGAGCAGAAGGGACATGCGAGACCAGCCAAAGTAGTTGGCAATGTTGCACAGAATGGTACCGACAATGACACCAAAGAGGATACCAAAGGTGGCGGCAGTGATACCGAGATCGCCACCCTCCGGGAAGCCGAGCGCGGCGTACGAGGCAGTCACGCCAGCAGCTGTACCGTGGCCACCCTGGGTACCAACGGGGCCGAGGGTGCCAAAGAGAGGGTGAGTGCCAAAGGCAGGGATGAAGAGGATTCCGGTGAGCAAGCAAGCCCAGAACCAGTTGCCCCATGCGATCACCCAGCCGTAAGCGATCTGAGGGGCAGCGGTATCCCACACATCGCGGGCGTTGGGCACGGTCTTGCCCATGAAGAGGGTGGCAAAGACGATGTTGATGAGGAATCCAGGCATGTTGCTCCAGCCAGAGATAAAGTCGCTTTCAATCACAGTCGTGGCGTCGTCGTCGAGGGTGCACATTTGCACAAAGAAGAGGCCGAGGAGACCGCCAATGAGAGAGGCCGGCAGCATAAGCTTGCGCGTGCAGGCGAGGTGCTCGCGGATGACATGGCCAATGTACATGAAGACAAAGAGGAGCGAGAAAGACGAGACTCGCGCCATGCTGCCTCCGAGGGCAAAGTCGGTCGCCATGGTCTTGAGAAGCTTAAAGCTCTTCTTGTTGGTTTTCCTTTTTTATTTTGGTTTGGAGGAGTTGCGGGTCTGCTGCCAGCTCGATCGCGCCGTGCGAGATCCGCCGTCCTCTATTGTCTTATTTTTTCAAAGTTTAAAAAAGAGAAGAGGTCCATCCTTTGTCCCTTATCATTTCCAAAATGAAGATTTTTAGCCCGCGCGTACGATGCTAACAATAACTAGCGTTTCGAGTAGGGCTCTTCCTTTTCTCTCGCTCAAGGTCCTGAGCAGTCTGTTTTGGAGGCTGCGTCGCCACAATATTCGATCCGCACCAGCTCAAGGCCGTCACCCACTCACGCATCCATCCACCACGACAGCCAGCCATTGCCAGCCTCTGGGAGCACCTGCGCCCCGTCTTGTCGAGGCGCCGGTCCTATCCCCAATGCATCAGTGAAAGCGTCAAAGCGCTGGAAGCAACGAACCCCTGCCGCTTGCTCCACTGGACATCCCATCTGTCCTCAGCCTTGTAGTCCACACAAGATCGACACATTGTCGAATACGCTACCGCCACCCTGGCCGCCCCCCTTCAGATCGTCCCCAGCTGGCAAATGTTACTAACGAAGCGAAATCTCGGCAAGCTGGAAGAGAGCTGCAAGCGGGCGGACGCGAGCCAGTCGCTGACGATCTCATCCGCGCTTCTGTTCACGGCTTTCTGCCTCTCCTTCTTCATCTTTTGCAAGACGGCCCATTTCCAAGCACGGCTGGCCAATCAATGTGCAGGCTGCTGCAGTCACGTCGCATCGCATCGCATCGCATCGCATCGCATCGCATCGCACCGCTCCGCATCGCGTCACCAAGCGTCGCGACCTGCGCCCTCGCCGCTTTCCGGCACGCGAACAAGCACGCCTAGGGTGTTGTGCGCCATCTCTGTCGCGGTGCCTTCTGTATCGCGGTGCCTCTCCCTCGTCGACGCTCGCGAGACCAGAAAAGGCCGTCGGTCGACACGCCGGGGCGGGCGGGCGTGCGGCTGAGCTCGAGCGGGGGCGGTCTGTGCCGCGCGCTTGCCTCGCTGTATCAGCTGCAGCTCGCGCGCAGGCGCCACACAGGCAAAGGTGCCGCAGACATCAGGAGCGGCCGGGAATGTACCTTCAACCCGAGTCACTCCGCTCGCGAGACCTGCCCTGCCCCGCCTCACTTTGCCTCGCTTTGCCTCGTCGCGCCCGCGCAGTACGCGCGCCGGCCTGCGTGCGCCTGGGCGCGCGCCCGCTTTGCGCAGCGCGCGCTTGCACGCGCTCTTCGTCAGCGCGTGCAGCCGTACATTGTGGCTAGAGTCGCCTACACAGCCTCCATGTATCCGTTCAACATCTACCTGTTCAAGCCTTGCCTCGCTGAGCCTTGAGCCTAGTTCAAGTCGAGTTCAAGTCGGCCGAGGCCGGGATCGAGGGAAGGGAGAAGTCGAGCGAGGGCCGCGCGGCCCAAGCGCCTCCCCCGTGTCATGGCCGCGCGGTCCTGGGCGCGAAAGGCCGCGGCCCCGTGGGCGAGAGAAATCTGGATTGCCGAGAAGCTGGACCGGTTCCGTCTCGAGTGACACGCGAGTGTGGGTGCCATTGACGGCTGCATGCACGGGAAGACCCGGGGAGGGGGGGGGGGGGGGCGCACGCACGTTTTCCTGCTATCTTCGATGACGGGGACTGCGATACCATTCTCGATTGCAATCGTGCGCGCATGCCTGGCTGCGTCGCCACCACCATCGGCGCGACCTCGGCGCGGGCCCAGACTGCAGAGCGACGCGACGCAAGATGACGCACGCCAGAAAACTAGAAAAAGAGGAGCCAGGGCCTCGTATGCGACGCGGCGCACGTGTGGTTCTCCTCGATAGTGAATAGCGCAGGCCCAGGTAGAGACACCCGCGCAAGTCTCTCGCCCGGCCTCTTGATCGCGCGGTCGATCGGTCGGTCGGTGGGCCGATCGGGCAGTGCGCGCTGCACGTTTGAGCTTGCCCAGCAGATCGCTCCAGGCTGCTCGCGCGCCGCTCGAATTGGAAACTTCAAGCACGCGAGCGGCCTCGGTACGACGAGAGAGGCCCCCGGGCTCCGGCTTCTGCAGCAGCCAGCAGGTCCAGCAGTCTTGCAGCCAACCAGCTCTATTTCCACAAATACGGACAGGCTGACGCGGAAGCGGCCTTTGGAAACTCACCCACCGCTAGTCCGGGCCAGCTTTTGAGTGAAGTTGCATCGCGCATTGTTTACGTATTCGACTCGATTCAACTCGATTCGATTCGATTGCGCACGTGGGACCGGGCAGCACAGATTCGAGCGCGCGCATAAATCTTGCCTCAATTGGAACGAGCGAGGGGCGGAGCGAGCGGAACGGACGATCGATCGTTCTCTCGGAAACCCCTGCACGTCATGCTTGCGCGCGCTCGCTTCGGCGTGAAAAGATCAATCGATTGATCGGCCAGCAGAGGGACGCGCGTGAAAGCTGGCGAGGCGGCGGCGGATGCCCGAGTAGGTAGATGATCCATGCGTGATGAGCGTTGCGAAAGAAGAATTAACGTCTCAGTCCTAAAAGCCTGGCCGAGAGAGATTATCCTACTCTCTGGGCCAGTTATGCGTGGACGTGCCTCGGAAACCGGCGCGAGGGTGGGCACTGGTAACGATTTCTTGCGCGCGGTCTCCGATCGTCGACGAGGCAATTCGCAAGAAAATGTTATCTCCAAATCCGTGGCGCGCGCGCTTCGTGCGCGCAAACGCTTCGTTCTAAGGCAAGCGCACACTCGCATTGTCTCCTGCGCAGCCCTTGTTCTTGTCGCCATCCTCCCGCGTGTACGCCAAGTTGTTGTTTTTTTATCCCAGTCCCAGTCATGCGTATGACGCAATCTTCTCCTTCGCGCCACCAATTGAAGACCTTGTGCATGAGGGAAAGAAGCTGGATGGGTGAACGAATGCGCGCGTGCGTCCTGTTGTTTCTGTGCCGCTTCTTTCGAGCGAGACGAAATGACTCTGTCCTTCTCACGAAGTCCAAGAGAGCACGGACCCAAGCAAGTCACCATGGTTCTGTGGCAGTCAAGGAGGGGCTGGCGACGATTGTGCGCTGAACAAGCACGAGGCAATCGTATCATCCTCGCTTAGCCCGGTCCGTGCATCAAGGGTCTTCCCCGCTGCGCAGTTTCTTCATATCTACCTTGTGCGCGCACAAAAGGTTTCGAGTTAGCCAAGTTTAGCAAGCTCGTGCACATTTGTTTCTTCTCGGACGGACTAAAAATGTCTGCGAGGAACTGCCAACTCGAGCTCGGCCCACACAATCATAAGAGTGGGCCATGGCCCAGAATTAGTTGCTGTGCGCGGCTCCAGGACCGCTCGGTTGGTATAACGTCTCGCCCACTTTTGCTTTCGGTAGTGGAAAAAGGTCAGCTCGTGAGAAAATTCACGGGTAAGATCATCTCCTTCGTGGGTTTGAGCTGCAAAGGGCAACTGTGCTTAGATTCTCAAGGGCGCCTGCTACTTCTTGGCTCATTTCGTTTGAGCGGGAAGATCACTACGAGCAGATGAGCGAGAAGGTTGAGCTTGCCGCTTTCAAGCACTTTTGTTCACCCCCACGAGCGCGTTTGCTTGAGTTTACCACACTCAAGCACTTTGATTGCCTGCTGCTTGCTTGTTTTCTTGTATCTACAAGACTGTCAGATCTTGTCGAGGTCCGTTCTTACTTTGGCTCAGCGGACAACTGAGCAATTCTGACTTGCTTTACCTCTTGTCGGATAACTCTTGTTCATATAAAGTCGAGCGACTCTGGCTTGATTGTCCTCAAATTGCACCTTCAAAAATGCACAGCAGCTTAGCTTTCGTTATTGACAATAACTAACTTGGACCGTGTGGAGCCAATTGTTCATCGTTTGAACGGCGCGCTTTCCAAGATCGAGCGAGCTAGACTCGATCTAGCTTTGCCTCGCTCATTTTCAATTTATTCCCGCTTCAAGCAAGAATTTCCACGTGAGCAAAACGTATCAGCTTCAGCCTGGGGACGCTGCATGCTCTTACGTCGTTTGGCGCGAGCCCGTTCGACTCTGACTTGAATGCGAGCACGAACCGTCAGGACTGCCAAGCAAATCAATCTTCGCCATGACCTGGCAACGACAAGCAAATCTTGGGCCATCTCAAGCAGGAAAACAACTTTTGATTTTCATGGCCCTGTCTGGCGATGCCGAGCAACGATGCTGTGCGTAGGATCGTTGATCATGCTGTGCCATATTTCCTTCAAGTTGATCGGTGCCTGCCATTGATGATTGATTGATCGATTCGTCGTGGCGGATCGATCGATTGATTGTGAAGAAATAAAAAGAAAAGAATTGAATGGCAAAGAGACTATTGTTATCGCAGCGCGGGGCTGCGCGGTGCGGCGTGGCGCGGCGTGGCGCGACGTGACGCGTTGATTGCGAGGGGGCGCCGAGACGATGGCCACCATGTCTCTCGAAGCCAGCGAGGGCAACCCGATGTTGCGGGTTGCCGAGACGGACGCGCAGCGCGATTTAGCTGCCTGGTTGCTGGAGCTGCCCGAGGACCAGGAGATCTCGCTCAAGGACCTCAAGGACAAGTTCAACCCGGAACCGCTCCGCGAGCAGGCGCTCATCGAAGCATGCAACCACTTTCAAGCCTCCCACTTTCTTGTCATGCTCGCGCGGAACGGCGAGGTCTTTTGGGTCAAGCGCGATCTCGAGGAAGCCAAGATGCTCGAGGGCGCCAATCAGGAGAACATGCTCGTTTTCCAGGAGGTCCGCAAGGCTGGGAACAAGGGCATCTACAAAAAGGACCTCAAGCGGTCCACGGGACTTCCTCAGGGCGCCCTCACGCGCTCGCTCCGCTGGCTTGAGAACCGTAAACTCGTCAAGGCCGTGAAGACGATTGCGAGCAAGACCATGAACCTCTATGTCACGCACGATATCACGCCCCTCCGCGAGCACACCGGAGGTCCTTGGTATGAAGATCAGGAGTTTGACTCCGACTTTGTAAATTTTGTGCAGCAAACCTTGATCATCCTTATCGAGCGCGGCGCATCAGGCGACGGCGAGACTCTCCGAAGCATGCACGAGACGATCCTCGCGTCTGGGGCTACAAAGCAAGAGCTCGAGCTGCCCGACCTTCGTAGCGTGTTGCAAACTCTCTTCTGGGACGGTCGAATTGAACTCCATCGCAAAGAGACGCGACCGCTCAATGAGTTCACGATTGATACAATTCGTTGGCAAATCCCCCCTCCTGTCCGAGCCAATCAGTTCACCACGGAATCGCCTTGTGGAGGCTGCCCGGTACGCGACAAGTGCACGCCCTATGGCGGCGTTGTGAGCCCTCTTTTGTGCAAGTACATGGATACCTGGAATGGGTCCGACGGCGTTCTCTTTTAGCTTCAACATCTTTCAATGATGATTTGCGTGTACACTGGCTTTGCAACTTGTTTTTCTCTCCTTTCATCCTACTATAAGACGACCGAACAACGAACGAATCGACTGACTCGATGAACAACCCACAAGTTAATGACCCAAATACTCGATCGATCCTTTATGGAATCCTGCTCAGTCTGCGCACGACACAAGCAAAACTCCTGCTCTTTAGGAGACGGAAGCGCTCACTGGCCCGCCCGCTCTATCTGCGCGCACTTCACCTGCACGACGTCTCTTTCTTCACTTCATTCAGAGACCGTGGCAGTAGCACGCCCAAAAATTGAAAGCAGCTGCGAGCGGGGAGCGGGAAAGAACATTAAAAAAAGGAAACAAAGGACATGCGCTTGCTTATGCGCTCGAGAATAAAAGAGGCCAAAAAAGACCCTAGGTCTCAATATAAGCCTCGATAATGTCTCCTTCTTCGAACTCCTGGAATGCGGACAACGTGATGCCACACTCCTGGCCCTGCTTCACCTTGCCAACATCATCCTTGAAATGTCGAAGCGAATCCAGACCACCGCGGTGAATAATCTCGTCGCCGCGTCGCACGCGCATGCGGCTCGACTTGGCGACCTCGCCGCTCTCCACGCTGCAGCCAGCAACGATCCATTCACCCTCGCGCCTATTGCGCGGATTCATCTTGAAAATCTTCAGAACCTTGGCGCTTCCGAGGACTTGCACATTATCCTTCTCCGTCAGCTCCTCACTCATTATCTTGCGCATGTCGTCGAGCAAATGGTAAATCACAGATTGCGTCACGATTTCAACGCCGCCCTGCTCAGCGACGCGAACCACTGAGTTGGGCGCACGCACGTTGAATGCAAAGATTCGCGCCCCAAACGTCTTGGCCAGCTCCACATCGGACGACGCAATCGGCCCGACACCACGCCGAATTACCTTCATGCCAAATTCGCTTGGATCCTCGATCTCTACACCGCTCGACTCTTCGTACTTTTGGAGAAACTCGAGAGAAAGACCCTCCACAGAGTATCGGAGCGCCTCCAGAGAACCATCTGTATCGGCCTTGAGCACGATCGGAACCACATCAGGGAGAGGCATCGGACGCTCATCCTCGTCCTCTTCCTCATCCGCAGGTTTGCCCTTCTTGCCCTTGGCTTTCTCGCCCGTTTCACTCGCCTGACGAGCTGCGGCGCGTTGTTCTGCCTCAAATCTGAGACGCTCCGCGGCCTCCGCCTCAATATCGCGACGGCGACGCGCGCGAAGGTCCGCGACTTCGCGCGCGCGCTTTGCGGATGAAACGGCAAGAATATCCGAGGCAGGTGCGGGCGGCTCCTTGAAGCCTACGAGGCGAACGGGTGTCGCAGGTCCAGCCTCCTTCAATGGTTTACCTGTGACAGTGTCGAGCAACTGGCGCACACGGGCATGCTGCTCGCCACACACGACATTGTCACCAACCTTGAGCGTGCCCCATCGCGTCACGATATCCGCAACTCCGCCCATGCCCTGGTCCAGGCGCGACTCGAGGACCACGGCCTCGCCGCGGCTCTTTGGATCGGCAACCAGGTTCATCTCGGCAGATTGCAGCAAGATGGCCTCTGAAAGATCGTCGAGCCCTCGTCGCGAAGGTGCAGCGATCGGAATTATCTGCACGGCACCCCCGTGCAAATCCGTCAATACGTCGTGTCCAGTGAGCTCGCTCGAAATGCGATACATGGCATCATCCGCGTCGATACCCGGCATATCCACCTTGGAAACGGCCACGATGATGGGCACATTGGCTGCACGCGCCATTTCGATCGACTCGACTGTCTGCGGTCTCACGCCATCCGTCGCCGCAATGACCAGCACAACCACATCGGTGAGCAGCGTGCCGCAGCGCCTCATGCTTGTGAAAGCCTCGTGGCCGGGAGTGTCCAGGAAAACAATCGACTGCTCGTCCAGGGCAAACTTAAAGGCGCCCACGCTCTGGGTAATGCCGCCCGCCTCGCCGCCCGCAACGTCAGTGCTGCGCAGCGCGTCGAGCAGCGACGTTTTGCCATGATCAACGTGGCCCATCACCGTAACGATGGGACTCCGCGTCGGAAATTTGGCGACCGCGTCCGCGGACAACGTCTCCAGATCCGTTCGAAATTCGTCCTTGACGCGATTCTTCTCGTGCTTGGTCTCAACACCGAACTCCATCATCAGGAGCTCGGCGACCTCTGTGTTGATTGTCAGCGCCTCGGCGACGGCCGAGACTTCCTGATTGGCAATCCGCGACTTGCGTCGACGTCCGCTCTTTTGCTCAAACTTGAGCTGACGCAAGAGGTAGCTCGAGACGTTTGTCCGCACACGAACGCCCGACTCCTTCTCGGCTTCAGAATCCATCTGTGACGAATTCGAGTCCAGACCGCCCACCTCAACCAACTTCGTGATGATGCGACGCGTAGGAATTCCGCTTCGCAGCGAGAGTTCGCGCACAGTCAGGCTCTCGGGAAGTGAGACGACAACGCGGACTGCCGGTGGCGCGGGCGTACTTTGCGCATTCTTTGCTTTTTTCTTTTTCGCCCCATCACCGCCGCCAAAGCGGTCCTTTTTGCCCCGGCCGGCGCTGTCCTCGTTGCCCTGCGTGTCGCTGTACTTGCGTGAGTACTCGCGCTTCTTCTTCTTCGCAAATTTGTCCTTGGACGATCGACCATCCGAACTAGAGTTGTCATTCATCAGTAGATCGTCAGCATCATCGTTGCTGGAGGGCATCTCATACGAGACGTTGTCCAGGGGAACCTCTTCCTCATTATCACCTGCGCGCAGCGCCTGCCCAGCCGCGCGGCCGTTTCCAGGGGTATTTCTCGCATTGAACTTCTTTTGATGACCCAATCGATTTCCCGACGGGGTTGGCGTCTGGCCGCCGCCGCCGCCTTTTCCGCGCTTGTTATTGTTGTTGTTGTTGTTGTTCCTGTTGCCTTGATTCGAGTTTTGGTTGCCCTGATTGTTGCGAGAAGATCCATTGGCTTGCTGGCCATTGTGTTGATGCTGCCTCCTGTTGTTATTGTTGTTGTTGTTGTTGTTGTTGTTGTTGTTGTTGTTGTTGTTATTCCTGTTGTTGTTATTCCTGTTGTTCTTACTCCTATTTTTGTTGTTGTTGTTGTTGTTGTTGTTGTTGTGGTTGTTGTTGTTGTTGTTATTGTTGTTGTTGTTGTTGTTATTGTTGTTGTTGTTGTTGTTATTGTTGTTATTTCTGTTGTTCCTGCTGACAGATTTGCCTTTGGGCCCATTGCTCTTGCCGTTGCCGCCTCCGCCGCGCCCACCGGCCCCGCCAGACCCTCCAGGCCCGCCGCCACGCGAAGGCGTTGCCTCCGAAGCCAAAAGCCGCCTCTGCATCGTCACCAGGTCCTTCGGTGGCCAGGAATCCTTGGCTGTGCCAGCCAATGGCTGCCAGCGTCGACCCTCGGCAACCCGGGAGAGAAGCCGCGAGTGGGCCCACGCGGAGGCCCCCAGCGACGCCCGCGGCGCGCGGCCGGCGCCCGCCGGAACGGCCCGCGGCGCGCGGCGCGCGCCGCTCGCCACGACCCGCGCGAGCATCCTTTCTCAGTTTGCATTCTTCAATCAATCCATCGCTCAATTCGGATCAATCAATCAATCAATGGATCAAAATCGCACATCATGTGCCAATCATTGAGAGTGTGAGAGAGCGAGTGAGTGCCAATCTCGCGCATAAAATCTCCAACCATGATTTATAGGCCTATCAAGTTTAAGGTAAGGCGTTTGTAGATGACACCACGGGATCTCCACGCAGAACTCTGCTCAATCTCGTCGTTTCCCCCGATGGTCTTCGCCCGCCCGTCATGTATTCAGTTTGCCATTGCATGGCCCAGCAGCCTCCTCTCAGATCGAACCTTGTAGCTGGTGGGCTGAGTATCTTTTTCCCCGTTCTCTTTGCGCTCTTCGAGCAGAGCAATTTGCGAACTCGTGCCATCTTCATCAAAGAAAGAGGATGCCTACAACAACTAGGTGGTGTTAGCGGCCAATGTAAGAACGCTCAGGATAGTATTCCGAGGGTCCTGGAAGGTCGCGCGCGTTGTAGATGATGGTGTCGAGTTCGGACTTGGGGTTCTGGTTTCCAAAACGAACGCCGCCGCCTCGATGCTGGGCGTCGGCACTGTACTCGCCAGGACCAGGAAGGTCCCGAGCACGAATGACTTCCCAGTCAATGTACGTCTTGCCGCGCGACATGCTCACCCGGCCCACGCCTGATTTCTCCAGCGTCGAGGGAATTTGACCCGTCGCAGATACCGGACCTGGCAAGTCGCGGGCGCGCGCAATTGCGAGATCTAACGCCGAGGGTGTGCGCGCAGCATTGAACTTTCCTCCCTGTGGGCACAAAATTGAACAATGCGTGAGGAAGATGTTGACAGAGCGCCGAATGTACAGAAAAGAGGTTCAAAATGCAAAATCACAAAACGTCAAGGTGTCGGTCAGCATTCATTCAACAGCAAGCACAAATTGAACTCAACCCTTTCCCTATCCAGACGCAAACTTCACTTACCTTGGGAAGATTTGGTGCAAGATGTGGAGCATACGCGGCAGGGCCAGGTTGACCCTTGGTGAGGTACACATTCCACTCAATCCAGGATTTGGGTCTGGATTCGTTGAACTTTCCGCCAGAAGGTTGGCTCCATGCGCTCCTATCTTGCAGGTACACGATCGGCTCGTAGTTGTCGCGATCGCGAGGTTTCTTTGGTTGCGCTCGGCGCTCGACCCAGGCCATGCTTGGTCCGCATTTCATTTTCACGGGCTTAATGTCCTGATTCACAAAACCGGCGCTCCCGGGACCCGTGCGCGGTCGGGCCAGCGTCTCAATGCGCTTCATGTCGGGTGGTCGAGCGCGACGCTTCGAATCTTGCGCAGTGCCTGGCCTAGCATTATTGAGATCGCCGTACGAGAAAGATGTGTGCAACTCAGAACGTGCGCCATTTTTCTTGGTCTTTGCTTTTCGATCACCAAGTTTCTTGGCCACAAGCGCGTCGTCGCTCTCGAGCTCTGCCAAAAAGGCCCTTACGTCCTGCGCCACTTCAGTCGCAGGTCGCATGGTCTTGGCGTCGCTCGCTCGCTCGCTCGCTTCTTGCTGTCTCTGCGACGTCCCAGGGTACGCGCAGCTCTTCCCAGCTCCGCTCGGCTCCGCCAGGGGCCACTGGCGGACACCTCCCGCCTGGAGATGCCAGTTTGCCAGCGAGCCACTCGCCAGGTCGCTCTTGCGCGGCCGCAGCGCTCGCTCACTCACTCACTCACTCCCTGTGCAAGCAAAACGTGGACGCGCACGAAGCGATCCGGTGGGGCCGAGAGCGGGGGGTCCCCGGTTGCCGCGCGGAGTACACACGGGGGTCCTCGCGCGTCCATGAGCACTTGTGACGCGCCACAGTGCCGGCAGTAGCAGGCGATGACTCGATTCGCTCCGCGGGCGATCGAGGTAACGGAACAAAGCTGCGCAGCAAGCTTCCGTCTGGTTCTGTCCTTGACGCGTGCGGCGCGAGATTTTTTTCTGAATCTTCCTCCTCGCTTCTTCCCAGCTATGCTGGGAGGGAGGAGAGACCGCGCAGAGAAAGTTGCGCTTTCGCGGACGCGCGCGTCACAAGCGTTGGATTCTGCACACGGGACTTCATTGCGCGTCAAGTCGTCCTGATGCAGGCATAGGAGACAATCAAAGGCCAAAAATTACTCTTCTCAGTGAAAAGAAATAGCGAGCGGCACAGGTGTCTCTTATTTACTCGCTGTTTCTCGCAGAGCCGAGCCACTCAGACGCTGTCCAATTGGCCAGAATTTATCTGACTTGACAAAAAAGGCAGCCACATCTCCTTTCAGCAATTGATTTACTTAGAAAACAAATGTATGGAGCTGTGCTCGACGGTTGGTCGCTTGCATTTCGCTATCGACTCCGGACTCCATCCATTTTCGTGTCCGTCTAACATAAACATGTAAGGCCTCCCTTGCTTCTACCCGCCGTTTGCTGCTATCCCTTTTCCATCTTTAATATGGCAAACATTGACGGAACATGCGTAAAGACATCAGAGGGAAGTCCCAAGACGAGGCTTTTGATGTTTGTGAGCTCCTCGTCCAGCTCCCGAAAGACGCGGCCCGCCACAAGACGACCCGCGATCAAAAGGCTGGCCAAAACAAAAAGAGAAGAAAGCTTTTCCCAAAAGATCGACTCCACCTGCGTGTCGATTGAGTTTGTGTAGATACGCATAGCCTGCTCAAGTTGCTGACCAAGAAGTATATTCCCTTGGAAGTCGCGCAATATTACCTGCGAGTCTTCAACGTCCGCCAGAGCACTCTCCATGCTCGCGCCCTCGGCCTGCAGAGCGAGAAAGACCTCTGTAGCACTTGACACCCGGCGTGCTCGATCCAAGAACTGCCTGAGTGCAAAGGAAAGCCCGAGGCGTAGATCGAAGGCCAAGCATTCCGACGTCGTGTTCGACGTCGACAATAAACTCTCGTGGGCAACGCAGTCTGTCCCGCAAGCGTCAACGAAATTGAGGTCGAAAAGATCACCATCCGCGTCTGCGAATGGTTTGACGCCCAATGAAGAGTTCCCAAAGTTGAGCGCACGATCGTAAACTTCCACCAGTGCAGTGTGCTCGTTGAGCTGGCGCAGCGATTCCTCAGAAGGGGGTTGCACGGCATAAAACATGATCGCATGTGTATGAACAAAGCGCAGACCAGCAACATGCACGGATGCCGCCATCGCTGGCATGCTCGCCAAATGCTGCCCGTCTTGGGTCATAATGTAGATGAAGTGACCGAGCATACACCAATACGTGAAACCAATGCGGGCTGCTGACCTCGAACGCTTCCATAAACGCTTCATGAATAAGAGCGCATTTTCTTCAAAAACTTCGAGCATGTCGCGCTCGGGATATTGTAGCTTCGTTTTCGAGTGCGTCGTCATTGCCGTCGACATTCGCACGAGTGCTTGCTTCGCAGTGTCGATTGACGACCGACGGCTGAGTCTCGAGCTCTGCGACACCTTGTGCGTTAGTTCATCCTCCTCTGGCTCGGCATGCTCTTCGGCCTTGCCATTGTGCCCGTGCTGATCCGAAGAAAGACTCTTTTTGCTCCCGCTAATGTTCCTGAGACTCGCACCGATACTGTCTCGAGCCAGAGGATGACCCAAGTGTGAGGCCGACGGCGAACGCTGTAGAATTTCAGCCACATCGCAAGAGATGGAAGTCGCTCCCGACATGACTCGCGATATCTGCGTCTCCGGTGCAAGCCAGACGTTGTCATCGGCTTCCTCAGCGAGAGGCATCACCTTTGCCTTGGCTGAAGCAGAGAGCTGCCCTAGAGACCGTTGGCTCGGGCCCATTAGCGGCGTGCTGGCCATGCGCTTCTTGCTACGAAACTTGCGCGTCCATGCCCCGGACTCGAGCTTGCTTACGCCGCCAGAAATGTTGGAGTTTCCACTTTGATGGCTAAATCTCTCACGAATGCTCGACATCTGCGTGCCGTCATTGTTCATTTCTGCTTGGTCGCTGTGCAAGCGGGCCACCGTGGGTGTCTTTCCTTCCTTGATCGCGACGTGGCGTTCTCGCGTTTTGGCTTGAAGAAAGGAACACATGTAGTGAGGAATGCTCAGAAACGCGAGTCGCAATCTTGCTCGTTGGCTTGCAACGTTCATGATGAGAGGCAAGTACCCGAGAAAGAAAGCGAGCGAAAGTAGCACGCATGTCACAACTAAGTATGTGAGGTCGATCAAATCCAGACGCTCAAGCAACGCGCTGCTCCGACTGACATACAACGAAGCAATGCGTTGCGCAGCAGGGATTGGATCCATCGTAACTAAACTTTCAACAGCAGCGCAGTTCTCTCCGCATCGGATTGTGTCTGCACTGGCATCGACCAGGATATCTTCAATGTGCTCCAAGGCGTCGAGGATGGCAATGTAAAAGCTCGTACCGTCGAGCTCAGCATTTCCTAGGTCCAATGGAGATCGCAGCGTCGGAGCATACAGCATCGCTTTGAGGGCCGGTTCCAGATTGTTTTGCGCTTTGGCAATATTTGACAAATGCAATTCAAACAGTCGCGATGCAGTTGCCGACAGCAGATCTACAACGTTTGCGAATGGAAAGTGATTTGCAAAGAAAACGTATGTTGGGACCAGCGCGAGTAGGTGGGCTTCCTCGAGAATCAGGTCTACGTTGTCCACTTCCGACTTGTACTCTCGATAGGTTCGCGAGACCCAGATGGTATTGACCGCGGCGACGACAAAGCAGCAAATGTTAAAGCGAAAGAGAAAGCGGCTGAAGGCAGCAACGATGGGGTCTTGGACGTGCAAATTTGAAGCCAGTTTGCGCCGAAAAATTTCAATCTGCCTGCTTCCAGGAACGCTTGCCTCTTGCGCCCCAGAGCTTAGACTGTCGGTGTCAAAAGGCACTCCAGGAGAAGAACTCGAGCCACGATTGGCATTTTGGACATTCGTCTTGCCCGTCGACGCTTCAGCGCTTGTTCCTGAGCTGAACATGCTAGGGCTGCGCTGCACGCTGGAAGTCAGTGGTGCGCGGAAGCGCCCACGCGACGGACTCTGCGAATTAGCGCGCGAGGCAGCGTTGGTGGAAACCTGAGCCATTCGGTCTCGCGACTTGCCTGAATTGAGAGACGGTGTTTTCTGCGAGAATGAGAAACGGTTGCTCGGACTTGCTCGAATCGTCGAGAAATGCGCCAAATCCTCCGCGGTAACATTTTCTCTCAAGGTAAAACTAACCATGTGGGTTGCCACATTATATTTTGCCGCACTTCCAGGTCGCGACGCAAATTCAAGTCTGCGCGAACGTAGCCCATATGGCTGGCCTTGGTAGGTGACGTCGCGCTCTACACTATAGCGGGGCGACTTGTCTCGATGAAGAAAATTAGGAATGACGTCCGTGATGCGTAAATTCCCAGAGTACAGCTCCTCGTGATTCAGGCGCAAGGCTTCAACGGCGAATTCGCTGACGCCAGTAATGACAAGAGACGCCGCATTGACCATGAGCAAGTGCGTACCATCTTGCAAGGGACGCTCGATAAAAGTGCCAATAAGAATGAGATTGCTCTCTAGTGTCGTGCTGGGCGTGATGACAAAGTCGACAGGGATAATGTGGCCGTCTTTGTTCCGTCCATAGATTCGTCTGGTTTTTGTGCCAAACGAGGTGTCTGATTCAAGAAAATGACGCAGAAACTGGTCGTGCACTGCATCAAAGGGTTCCGGACAGAGCATCTTGACGTTTCTCCCGACGAGCTCGGAACGTTCGTAGCCAAAAAGCTGGCAGAGAGCCTCTGTGACCTCCAAGACCTTGCCGAGGCTTGCCGCGTCTGCAGAGATTGTACAGACAGCGTATCCGGTGCGGGTGTTCATATTCGATTCCGTGCTGCATCGCGACATAATGTTGATCGCTGCTGGTATATCGTTCATAACGTACGCAGTGAAGGTGGCCTGCCAGCGCATTGCGGCGGACGAAGACTCTGACATGCGTAACAGCTTACGAATTGTCTGTCGACATTCTGTAGACGCCTTATTGATGGATCTCCCACTCTGGACAAGGTCCTCGATTCCTGCGCCGTTCTGCACGCTTTCCCAGAAACAGCTCATGAGCTTAAGTGAACGCAGGATGAGGTCCTTTGCCTTGTGCAGCTGCCTGTCAAACTCCATGTACGAAGCTGCGCCCCCCACAGAGACTTGCCGCTCTCGGATGTTCATGTTCAGGCAAAAAAGCACAAAGTCCTGATCGGCCAGGCGACCGTGATCCTTCGCCGCCTTGATGCGCTTCAGACCATAGATCATCTTTTTCCTTGACATGAGCGTCCATGAGGCGAGCAAGAGCTGGAAATACGCACTTTCGGAAAAGTGGTCGATGAGAGCATCATTATATGCGTCAAAGACCGGGCCGTCCATAACAAACTCTTCGACACGCGGAAGACGGCCGCTGAGACTTGCACACGAAGTTACGTGCTGCAAGCGCAGCTGGACCTCTGCTATATAGGGATTACCCGAAAGCGGTGTCTTTGATGAGGCCAGACTCATCATTCTCGCTCTGACTCGAGCTGCGGCAGTGTAGCAGACAAATGGAAGTCCGATGATCCAAAGATAGATCGAGCTGCTGTCGCTCGGGTCGCGTACAGCGTGAGCGCACAAAAGAGCGATTACGGTCCATAAGAAAGCTGAGTAGCTCGTGGCAGCCAAGTGGTTCCAGCTCATGTTATAAAAGGGTAGATACCATGCATACGGCACCGTCACACCAAGTGCGGAGACTCCAAGTGCAGAGAGCATGATGATTTCCTCGGCAGCCGATGAGGTCCCAGAAACTATCGAGGTACCTTTTACGTCGATGCTAATCACCGACATTATCACGAATGCGCGTAGCATGGTGACAAGCCACTCGATGCGACCATGTGAGGCACGGTAGCCGTCGGTGCGTATTCGCCCGGAAGCTGACGTGGAAAAGGGTTCAACCTGAATGACAAATAGGGCATGACTTGTCGATAAGAGAACGACAATGGGCAGCGAAAGACCGAGAACTGAGCGTTTCACTTGTTCAAGTGGCGTTCCACATGTAATGAGTGCCGCACTTGTCTCGGAGCAGGGCCAAGCGCGCACTAATATCGTGAGCACGGGCTGCAAAAGAACTGTTTGCAGGAGACGAAGCGTAATGCCAAGAAATGTTAAAACTCTGCCCATGCTCTTCTTGGCATGCACATGGCGACGAGAAATGATGACGAGGCCAATCAAGGGCAGCCAAGTGAAGCAAAGGGCGAGCGTCACTGCGCAGATTAAGATGGGCACGCTAGTTGTCGCGAGTACGACTTCCGATACCGGTCTGAGAATGCGAATGACAATTTGTGCGGCTCCATTTGTCCAGAGCCCACGATCTTCCAGCACAAAAGCCAAATAGATGAGTTGTAAGGTCTGCAATAGAACGGAGAACTGAAAGAAAGACTTGCCCAAGAAATTCTTCTTCCAGACCTCGTACAGGCCGGCAAACAAGTAGATGCGCAGGCTGCTGAGTGTGACGCCCACGCCGCCCGGCCCTGGCGCGGCCCCGGGCCTCGCGGACAGCAGGCTCTCGCCCATGGCGCAGGCCTCCCCGCTTTGTCGCGAAGGCTTTGGTTGTGGAGACTGCTTGCTCCTCCGCAGTCCCAGGCAGTCCGTCCGTCAATGGATCAAACAAGCAAACAAAACAAGCAAACAAGACTAGCAATCAGCATCTCATCTTCGCATTGGCTTGTGTATTTGTGTATACGTAGCTTTCCTTCAATTCATAGCAACCACCTTCTCAAGTTTCCCCATGCTTTGTAGGGGCGAAAGAGGGCTAACAGGAAAAGAGGACTAACGGCCATAATTTCGCGATTGGTGACAGTCTCCGCAGGTCACCCGTTATTTGTTCCTTTGCTGTCGTCTTGCCATCGACTGCGATTGGCCTTGCTTGCTTGACTGACTGGCGACGATGGTTTGGTCACGGACTCGATAGGCTGTGACGCTTGGCTGGTCAAGGGAGAGAAAGGAAGTAAGTGGGTGGGAGAAAAAGGGAAGCAAAGACGACCACATGAGTGGTTTTGAGTCCAACAGACAGTCCCAAGTCTCTGTGTGTGTGTTTGAATAAACAGTAGTAAGAAGTGTGCTAGGTCCAGCAGAGTAGACAGGCGTACGCAATGTCCCCAAGAATCCATCCTTGTCAGGTGAGTGTCTCTAATAAAAGGAAAATAGGCTAAGGGAAAATAGGCAAGTTCGTTTGTTTGTTTGTTTGTTCGTGTTTTTGGTTTTCTCGTCATAAGTACAAGTAAACTACGCGCCTGCAAGCAATTGCATTACCTACTTGCGGTGCAAGCGTGCAGCTTTCATGTACATGTCATATCTATTGTACGTAGTCTCAGAAAAAAGGCACAACGTCGAGAAGAGTATCAGAGTCGAGCCCTAATTCGAAAGCAGATCTGGTCGTGTCGAGAATCTGAACATCGTCACCAAAGAGCGTCTCGATCTCTCTCGCTGCATCTGCAAAGGAGAGTGAGGGACTCGCATCTTCTCCTTCTGCCGTGGTTCCTGCAGCAGAGGTTCTGCTCAATGCGTCAGTTGCGGATGAGGTTCGCGCAGCCTGCGCAAAAGAATGGAGAACGCGATCATCAGCTTCGTGGAGAAGGCCAAGGTGGTCGTCCGCCATGGTCATTGGTGCTTCAATGTGGTGAGCGCTGTTCGAAAAAAGAACATGCTCGTAGAGGGCAAAAACTTGCTCAACGTGCGTGAGCAAATTATGCTCGACGTCCATGTATCTCTGAAGTTGGGCTTGGCCGCGCGAACGGGCGTCTTCGGAGAAGCCAGGTGTGTCGAGATCCTCGGGATCCCCAAAGATTCCCGCCTGAAAGTAGCGAAGAGCCAGATTCGTGTCAAAGGACTCGCGATTGTTCAAACGCACGACAAGGGCCCCTCTCGCGACGCTTGATCGTGCCGAAGTTGCATTGAATGATGCTGTGACACGAAGATACTCCTCCACGATCTCGCTAAGGGGCTGGCTGCGGTCTGTGCAAAAGTATATAAGTGGGCGCCCTAGCGCGCAAAGCTTGATGGTAAACGCTTGATTGTCGGCATATGCGATGTCTGGTCTTCTTCGTGACCTTTGAACGGCTGCGCTAAGCTGCGAACTGTTCAGTGAGGTAGGTGCGATGCCTCCAGCCTGAGCTCCAGAGCCGCGTGCGGTCGGGGAGAGCACAAATGCAGCGTTTTGTAGGCCCTCTACGATGGCACGTCGCTGTCTTTTGGTCTTGCGAAGAAGCACCGAGCGTGTCAAAACTTCGGGACGGCTTGTTGTTGTGAATCCCGCAGGCGCCTGGTCCGTAAGGGTATGCGTGCGAAGAGGCGCGAGCCGTTCGAGCGCGCTCATGTGGTTGGGTACAACCTCATCCCATTTTGCGGAGTAACCATCGAAACACACGACCCATTGCGAGGAAGCAGATGCAGGGAATTCGCCGGTTGGGTGATCGCGAGACCTGCGCGCAAGTCTGCCTGCGTACCAATCGCCCCTCGAATCCTTGATGTCAACACGTGACCCATGCGAAAGATTCGACATGAAGCTTGCACCAATTTTCATGCGCACCAGGCTTCCCAGTACGAGCTCTTCGACCGGAGTGGTTGAACCTGACAAGTATCGCTTGAGGAGTCGCGCCTGGAGCGTTAGCTTCTTGAGAGCCATAGAGAGTACGAAAGCAACATGCGTGTCTCCCACGCGGTAGATGCGGCTCATGTTGCGCGCGAGAAGATCGCGAACAGCCAGCAAGGATGGTGGATGGTCTTGCTCCGTTTCCTCGTTCCTTGGGTCTGCATGCTCGAGCAGGTGGGGAGCACCAGCATCGCCAGCTAGCCCGTGACGCGGAGGTGCCAACATCCGCTGCAGCGGTGGATCGCCTTGAGCCTCGGCGCCTTGACCAAGGGCGGCGTCCCGTGCTCCAATAAGGTCGAGCGTTGGAAAATCAAAGTGATCAAGAAGATTCGTGCGCACATCCAGTTGTCGCCGCGGCGGGCCATTTTGTCCCAGGGACATTGGTGCAGGTCTTCGATCCGGGCCTCCTTGCGCCACCCTTTGGCGACTGTTATCGTCAGCGGCGGACCTATGTAAAAGTGCTTGGGTACGTGCTGCAGCGCCTGGAGCAACTCGCGCAGGTGGTGTTGCATCATCCTGTCCGACCAAGAGTCGCTCCAAATTGGGCCTTCTCAACGAAGAGGATGAAGAGGACGAGATCATACGACGGCGGCGCGCAGATCTCGCACCTGTCCCTTGGGGTCCTGCATTTGGTGTCCCTTGTTGTCGGTCATTCGAGGCGCTTGTCGTCACCACGTTCTGTTCGAATCGAGCAGGTGCTTCTTGAGGAGCCACGACAAAAGTATTACGGCTTGTGTCCCCTTCCGCAGTGGCGCCCGTACTTGGAGGTCGATCCGCATTTCGTCTCGTGTTTTGGCCAGGCACTGTGCCAGCGTTTTCAACGGGTGGTTCTTGCATGACGGTTTCTGTAGCGATCCACCGTTGTGCGAATGGAGGCGTTCTGCGCTCTGCTGGCTGGGCTCCCGGGCCCGCGGTCTCTCGAGCGGGCGCCGCCGCTCCACCAAGGTGCGTTCGGGCCGCAAATCCGGGAAAGAGTGCGGCAGCAATGTTATTTCCCTCGCCGACATCGTTTGTTCTCAGTTCGGCAAAGTTGATATTGTTCTCGCGATCAGCACGAGGCGGGAATGCGGTTGTATGAGGGTGGAATCGCGAGGCCAAGGGAGGGGCCTCGGGAAGCTGCGCACGATTTCCGTGAGAGGCCTGCAAGTTGAACATACGTCTGCGGTTGTGGGACCTCATTCCATTCATGCGCATGGCGCGTTGGAGATTCCGCTGTTCCTGTGAGATGTCTCGCGTGCGACGATAGGCAATTCGGGCCTTTGCTACCGCAGCCACAGCTTGGTCGACGTTCTGCTTGGGATCGATCTCTCTTTGACGATTTACGTCATCTTGTTGGAGCTGGCTCAGGGCAAGCTGCGCACTCAGCTCATTCATCTCCGGGATTGTGAGTGACTTGACAGGACTCACTTCGTTTGCAAGTCGGGCGGCCACTTGGCTTACCGTAGAAACGCGGCGAGTCTCGAGACGATTCGCCATTTGGACGAGGTTTTCAAGACGAGTAGCGTTGTGAGGATTCGGGTCAGTCCTGAGACTTTGCGAAGTAACGCGAAGATACTCGGCGCCCTCGCGGATACGCCGGGTCAACACAGCGTCTGTGACGCCGCTCATGACCGTACCTGCGTTGCGCATATCAAAGTCAAGAAGGCTTGGCACATCGGATGGAGGACTGCAGAGTATCCGAAGCTTGACGATGGCATTAAGGACTTGCGCAGTGTCCTCCTCGAGAGAGTCATACGAAGCCGTAAGAAGCGAGGCAGCTGGCAAAGCACGCGCAAGCTCGACAGCTCGCTTGTAGGCGGCACGAGCGCCGTCCCACTCCCATTTTCCTGGGCCCACCCAGACCCGAGAGGGTCCAAGGCCGCCGCCCCACGCAGAGAGCGTGTCGGAGATGGGGGGTTGTAAAAAGTATAAGCGCGCCCAGAGCACTTCAGAGTCGCAGATGTCAGCAAAAGCCTGTGAGGTCGTCGCGAGCCGCCCAATATCGCGGACAGGTAAATAAACAAGCACATAGGAAAGAATCTCCTCCGTGAGTAGCGAGGGCCCCAATCTGTCGCTGCGCCTGTCTCGACGGTTGCGGCGGCCGTAGGAGCGCAGCATCATCGAAGATTCGGTCGGTGTCCCGCGCCCGTTTGCCCTATTTGGGGGCTCAAGCGCTCGCATGTGCACTTGACCGGTATGAGCAGCATCATTGTTAAAGTTTGCGTGCGTGCCCATAGCCGGCGTCGACGCTGCGAGCCGTTCTGTGGGGGGAGCATCTGGATGGAGACTTGGCGACGGGAGCTGGTTTTCGCCAGTTTGTGAGGTGACTGGGACTTCGCGAACCGTGCGTAAGAGTTCATCGATGACGTTACCAACAGATGTGATGGGTACCCAGCTGTCTTGGGCAAAGGCTCGGACGAAGACCTCTTGGAGTTCATGAAATTGAGCAGATTTAGCCCATTCAAGCTCAAACTTGGGTCGCGGCGTCGAGTTCCGCCAGGGTACAAAGATGCGCGGTGGTTCGTGCGGGTGTCTCCGGCTGAAACGGAGGAGTAGGTCGGACTCGACGGTGGTGTTATCGTCGTCGCGGAGGGTGATACGGACGCGCCAGCAAAGGCCTGCGGTGTCCGCGACTTCGTCCAGCTGCACGTCCTCGGGTACTTTGAGCTCCTTTACGTCGCGCAAGATGAGGGTGCGTGCGGCCTGCATGGTCTGCGCGCGCTCGCTCGCAAACGTCGAAAGCACGCCAGGCCGGTCCGCAAGCTAGCAAGCTAGCAAGCTCGCTAGCCTGGTGGCACGCCAGGCAGGTCTCGCTCGGTCCCTCCCGCGGGATGCTTGCGTCTATGCGTCTGTGCGTGCGTCTGCACGTGCGTCAATGCGTGCGTGCGTGCGTGCGCCGCCAGCCCGGGCGCGACGAAGGCTGCTGTCGCGGTAGCTGTCGCCGAGACTCGTGCCACGCAAGAACCTCGTCTCGCGGCTTTTTGGCTTTGCAAAGGGCGCTCACTATGTCATTCTCCTTTCAGGCTTGTTCTTTCTTTCTTTCTTTTCTTTCTTTTCTTTTCTTTTCTTTTTGTGCGCGCTTTTTCTTTCACAAGTTGCCTGCCTATTTGTTAGGTTTTGCCGCTGCTGCTGATGCTGCTCGCGTTCAAGTTCCGGGCGGAAAATCGCTCACCTTCTGACTACAATCTCCACGAAAAGCAAGCAAGGCAAGCATACGCATAGATGGGGATGATCATAGACACACGCACGACGTGACTGGCAACGTTGGGTTTGGAGGGCTAAATGGATTCCTTTTCCAATGATCGTTTGTACGTGCTCACTTGAATATCTTTGTCGCGATGAAGAGTACGTCAGCTGGAAGCTGCAGCTGGCTGCAGCTGGCTGCAGCAGCAGCAGTGACAGTGAGTTTGTGGTTATTGATGGGAGCATGGGTTCATAGAAGCAAAGGGAAGGAAAACAGAGCAAATGCGGAATTACTCAATCATTCAGACTTGGGGTGTTTTAGTGCTACAAAAAAGTTCAATAGCAAGGGACTGGCTTGCAGAAAGCAAAGCCACAGTGCTTGGAAACTAGCTCGTCAGGAAGATAGAATGGACGAAACCGGACCGCAGCCCCAAAAGAGACTGCGATGCGATGGATGCGATTGGATTGATGATGTGTTGCTTGGATATGTTTGAAAAGAAAGAGCACGCACTCAAGAGGAGTGCTTGCGCTTCCCAAGTTTGATAGACGCATGTTTGAAGCTTGAGACGCTTACGCTGCTCTTGTCAGCGCCAACATCGTCAGCGTACACATCATCGTCGTCGACATCGTCGGAACCCTTCCGCTTTCCGGGAGAGTCGCTCGTGCCGCCACTTGATCCACCGCTTGATCCACCGCTCGATCCCGCGGAGCCGCTAGGATCGTCCGGAGAAAGATCATCATTGGACGATTCCACAACGCGTTTCTTGGTACCGTGTGACACGGAGATTGTCTTATTCTTTTTGGACCCAGACAATGAAGAGTCAGAGGATCCGGAGTTTGAAGAGGAGCTGGAGCCACCTGTGACCAATGCGGACATTGTCAAAGCACGAGCAGAGCTGGAGGATCCAGAACCCGTGGATCGAGCTTTGAGAGACGATCGCTGACCGTCCTCGCCCGGGTCTTGCGAAAGAGTGTCCTTGTCTGTGGACCCTGTACTTGAGTTTTTGTCGCTCGAGTTAGAATCGGAGCCTGCGACTGTGGGCTCGGTGCTACGAGAGCTATTGTGTGCGGCGCCCTTTCTGTTTTTGCGGTACGACTCTTGAAGCTGTTTGCGAATTTCTGTATCTGGAAAGTTCAGTGCGTGGCCACTCTCCCCGAGTTCCACTAGCCTATCGTCCACCGCAAGAGCGGCCTGAATTTCGGACGCGTAGACGCCGAGATGTTCACTCCGGCCGTTGATCCAGATGCGGGCAATCCACTTTTTCCCTCTCTTGTGCCACGAGACGCCGCGGTACTTTGAGCTGTTGTTCTTTTGGCGGCGGGCCGACAAATCGTCATCGAAAGAGCGAATACTAGCCGACATTCCGGACGCCATGCCGCCCATGCCCATGTACATTCCACCCTGCTGCATGTTTGGGGCTTGACTATAGAACATGGGATAGCTCGGTGTAAAACCCTGCAATTGTCCTGGTGAGAAGATGAAACCAGCGTTGCTCATGGCAGCGGCTTGCTGCTGAGGCCCGCCTTGCATCTGGGATTGTTGCATCTGCTGACCGGTCATGCCAAAGCCCGGGAAGGACTGACCTCCTTGCATCACAAAATTGATGGGAAACTGCTGCTGCTGCTGCTGCTGCTGCTGCTGCTGGGCATTACCGAGCATGTGTCGAGGCATGCCCGCCACAGATTCCTGCGAGCCGTCTCCGGAGCTATCAGCACTGCCACCGTTACTACCACTGCTTTTACTCTCGTCTCTAGACTCTGCGCGAGACCGAAGGACTGTTGTTGCGGTGGAAACCGACGGGCCTGTAAAGGCTTTTTGCAGGTGGTGACTGAGATCTTGCGACTGAGACGTTTGTTGTTGCTGGGTGTTTACATTGGATGACGAGCTTGAACTTGAACTGGAGCCTGAGGACGAGGCGACGTTGTTCATGAGTTGTTGCAGCTGCAGCCCGGCCTGCGAGGCGAACGCGCTCATTCCATTAGATTCCTTCTTCATTGGGGACTGCTGCTGCTGCTGCTGCTGCTGCTGCTGGAGTTGGTGTTGCTGTTGTGTGTCCTGTTGCGGCTGCTGTTGTTGGAGGTTCATGGGGTATGCGCCGTAGTAAAAGACGGGCTGCGGGGTGTTGCTCATCATCTGCTGCCCTTGCGTGTTTGACTGTCCCATCATGCTGTAGACGTTGTATGCCGGGTAAAATCCCCCAAAGCTCATTTGCTGCTGCTGCTGCTGCTGCTCCTGCTGCGGACCGGACGAGACTCGATCCATGGATTGCTGATTCGCAGGACCGGAGATGACGTTTTGTTGAAAATTGAGCTGTTGCTGCTCGCGCTGACGTTGCTGCTCGTCCTGGAGTCGTTGGAGCTGTTTCTGTTGCTCTTCACGTTGCTGTTCTTGCTGAAGCTGCTGTTGCTGTTGCAAGGCTTGGAGCTGTTGGAGATGCTGAAGACGCAAATCGTATTGGCTCTTTTCTTGTATTTCTCTTGATCCGCCTGGACTCGGCATTCCGTTTGTCGAACTGAGAGAATCTTGGGACTGTTGCTGCTGCTGCTGCTGTTGCTGCTGTTGCTGGTGGTCCTTGCCTGAGTTGGCGCCGCTGAGGTTTTGCATTCTGTTTTTGTTTTCTTTCTCTTAGTCGCTGTTGGTCGAGCTGGTCTTGTTTTACCGGGCGAGCAGAGTCCCAGCAGGCGTGGGCGGGTGGCTCCAGCCCGCTGCCTGCCCGTCTGGCAGGCACAGCGGAGGCCCCGGCGCGCGAGGCCAAGCGAGGCCCGTCGCGGCCGCCAAGCCGGGCGCTCGCCAACCCACTAACTAACTCGCTAACGAGGCAAGGAAGGGGCTGCTCCAATAAAGCAAAAGGAAAGAGGCTATCGCCAGAGCTCGCAGGCAGCGCTCGCGGGTGCGGCCGGCACGCCGCCGCGGGCGCCCAGCGCCGGTGCGGTGCGGTGCGGTGCGGCGGCCTCTTGCACGGGCAGACTCGCCCGCCCCTCCCCCAGACCGGCGGCGGCGGTAGGCGGGGCTCGCGACAAGGGCTGTCCTGCGCTGGCGGCCGCGGCAAGATGGCTGCTTGATGTGGCTGATGTTGAGTCGAGGCGCGACGGGGAAGCGCGACGGACAGGCGGCGCGGGCGCGCGCTCGCGGCGGCGGCGGCGCGGACGGCGGGCGACGGCGCGGGCGGGCGGGCGGGCGCGGGCGCGGGCACGGGGTCGCGGGCGGGCGGGCGCGCGGGCGCGGCACGGACTTGGGGCTGTTTTGGTTTGGTGTCTGCCCGCTTGCTTGCTGCTTGCTGGTTGCCTGCCTGCCTGCCTAGGCCTTCTTCCTCTCTCTCCTAATTTCCCCCAATTTCCCTATCTCTCCCTCCCGCGCCTCTCTGTTTTTTCTGCCTTGGCTCCCCCGCTGTCCTCTCAAGTTTATAGGGCGCTGCGGGGAAACATGAAAGCTAGCCAATGGTGCCGCTGCGTGGGAGAGTCTGCCCCCCGTTTGGACCCACAGCGTTCGCGTTTCCCCTCACTGTGGTCCACACCATCCGCCCACATTAGCGACCGCCTCCGCCGCAGTCTGTCTATTTTGGTCCGTGCGGTGCTGCGATGGGAAAAGACTAGGGGGTCCTACGCGCGGCGACGGCGCACCAGCGCCGGGCAGGGTCCCGCACCTGCGGCGTTTTGAGGGATGTATAACATCTCTGCGGGGACCGCACAGCGAGGGGATCCCGACTTCACGAGGCTGTGGATCGGTGCGGGACAGCTTCAGCTCTTGTCGTGAGAAGTGCGGGAATTTGAGGTGAGGTCCACTGACGCTTTCCCGGGCCGCACCTCCACGCAGCTGCGTGTAGCGGATCAAAATCCTGCGCATCAACGGGGGACGTGCAACGCAGGCCAACCCCAGAGTACTGGCACCACTCACCCCGCCGAGGGAGGGAGGCATGGTGGGAGCACAGGCTCCGCCAAACTTGGCTGCTTCGCGCTGCCTCCTCTCCGCAAAGCCCTCTGCTTCGCTATGTCATGCGGCGGCTGCGGGAGCCGCGAGCCGCGCGGCGAAACCGGCCTCGCTCCGTCCGCAGTGGCCGCTGGGCTGGCGACGCGACGCGAGACGAGGCGCGGCGAGGCGAGGCAGGGCGACGCGGTGCGGTACGGCACAGACGAGGGAAGCTTGGTGGGAGAGTGCGAGGCGTCGCGAGATGTAGTCGCGGTTCCGAGCCAAGCTAGCGCCCGCCGCGCCGACCGCTCGTTCCCCGTGCCACAGCCAGCGAGGCAGGGCTGAACTGTAGAGAAGGTGCGGTGGGGGGCGTGGCCCGCAGCTCGCCGCCTTTTGCCGCAGTGACGCCGGCCCCGCCTGCCACGGTGTGTCAGGCGCGAGCGCGGCACAGTTAGGATCAAACGGCCGGAGGGCGCTTCCGCCACCGCCGCCCATCGCGCCGCCCACCGGCCGCCGCCCGCCTGCTCCGCGGCCTCGGTGGTGGCAAGCCTCGCTCACTCCCTCGCTCCCCTTCTCCCTCTCCCTCCCTTGCCCAACCGTCCGTCCCGCCACCCCCCCCCCCTTGCCTGCGACAGCGCCGTCCACAGCCCTCCCGCGCCTGCCCTGCACTGCCCAGCCCCAGCCGCCTCGCCCGGCGCGCCTCGCCGGCGATCGCAGGCCTCCTCCGCCTTCCCTCCCCTCCCTCGCTCGCTGTCGCGGCGAAACGCCCGCCGCGCCGCCTCGCTCGCAGTGGCCGCCGCCGCCGCGTGCGGGTCCGAGGCGGCCGCGGAGCAGCGCAGAGCAGCAGCGCAGTATGGAGCAGAGCAGCATGGAGCAGAGCAGGATGGAGCAGGGCAGGATGGAGCAGAGCAGAGGCGGCTGCTTCGCGAGGCTGGCCGCTCCAGCACGCCTCCGGCACACAGCGCGCCGCCTGGGCGCAGAGGGAGGCCAGGCCCAGCTTGTGCTAACTCGCGCCGTAGGTAGTCGGAGCCCAGAGCGGTGGCGAACCTAAGGGAGGCGGGGGCGCAGGAGTCATTTTGAGAGCGCGGCAGCGGCGAGGGCGGATGGATGCCAAGCGTGAGAGCACGCTGTGGCGTCAGGCTCTGACTGGCAGGGTTGGCTGGCTGGAAACGGCGTGGCTGAGTGTTGTATTTGCATTTGCAGCTGCATTTGCATCTGCATCTGGCAGGAGCCGGGCGCAGTGGCGGAGGAATTCAGGCAACGCAAAGCGTTGCGTTTCATTCTCTCATCCTGACAGTGGCGTCGATCGTCCAGTCGTCCAGTCGTCCAGTCGTCCAGTCGTCCATCTCCTTCTGTCCATGCATGCGTCCATTGGCCCAAGCATCCCTCGGTGGCGGCTCGGTTTCCACAGCGCCACTGCGCCGCACTGCCACACTGCCCGCACCGATGCCCCCTCTCTCCCCCCAGCGCGTGCGGCCCCTCTGTGCCACGCGTTCGCGCCCTGCCGTCTGCGCCCTGCTCACCGCCTCTGGAGGCGAGCCGGCGAGGCGACCCGCAGCGCGATGTAACGCGCGCAGCCCTGGCAGCAGGGGGTGCGGGGAAGGCGCCCCACAGAGTTCCCACACGTTTGATCCAATCACCTCAATGAGGGAAAACTTTTACCTCAATCCTCTACACAACGATGGTGGTGGCGTGTTGGCAAGATCTTCAACCCCTCTATTTATACCAATACCAAAAATAGCGACATCATCAACACGTTTGTAGGGAAAATGGCTCTGTGTCCGGTGCGATAGAACCATCGAACGAACCAACGCACCTCCGAGCGCGCGCGTTTTGAGTCGACCTGGCTCACCGCACCTGCGGGGTGCTTTTCCTCTGTGGTAGGGTAGCCTGCGAGAAAGCCTCTTCGGCGCGCGGTTTTGCGATTTCCGCACGCCGCTCTCTGCAGCCGCCCGCCGGCCGTCCGCAACGTGGACAGGCTGCTTGCTGCCAACTGCTGCTGCTGTCCCTGCTGCTGTGCTTCGTCTGGCTAGCTGTGCTGTTTGGCGACTCGGAACGGGCGCTGCGACCGACCCGACCCGCCCGACCTGCGATCGATCGCCTCCAACGCCGCGGCTTGGCTACCCCTCGAACGCATCGCTCGCCTGCGTAGTGTAGACCTTCGTTCCCTCGTTACCTCCTTCGGCTCCCCCTCCTCCGCCCCGTGACACACTGGCATGGCCGGCCTCGGACGTGGCAATCCACGCAACAAACACTCACGTCCGCGGCTCGCGCTCGTGCCTCGCGGCCTCCGACTCTCGCCAAATCGTCGCCTCGTGCGTCCACCCGATCCGTTCACCCCTCCACGCAGCATCACCTGGACCTCCCCCGCGTCCCTCCCTGCCTGCCTGCACCGTCCCGTCGACCGACCGACCGCGTCCCGCTTCGCCCGCTTCGCCCGCTTCTCCTCTCCACGCCCTCGCGCTGCGTTCCTGCCGCCGGGCGGTGCAGGCTGGGGCGCCTACGCATGCATGTTGACTCCGGATCTGTCCTGCCGCCGCCTTGCCAAGCAGCTGCCGCGGTCGCCCCCCCGGCAGGCAGGCAGGCAGGCATGCAGCCCCTCGCGCGCTCCCCACGCTGGCTGGTCTCTCGCGCTCCCCTCCCTCAGCAGCGCTTTCTTTTGGCACTTCAAGCAGCAGCCGATTTTATCTTTGGCTTGCGCGCGACCGAGACCAACGGCGCGCGGGGGAGGCACTGACATGTGAGGGAGGGGGCGAGAACACAGGAGTCTAGGGGACGGTGGCCGGCCGGCTGACTGGCTGGCTGGCTGGCTGGCTGGCTGGCTGGATGGAGCGGGGAGGAGCGGAGTGAGTCGCCAATTTATGGCTATTCTCGCCTGGCAAGGCCAGCACGTGCTGCGGTTGGCCAAGCTTGAGAGAGGCCTGGACAAGATGCCGGTGAGCAGGTCTGATCGCGAGACGAGCAGCGAGAGATCGGCAAGTTAGGAGGAAAAGGCAAGGGGAAATACTCTTCATCAACAGCAGCAGCAGCAGCAGCAGCAAAAAGCTTAGGTAGGGTATTCAGGACATTAGCGAATGGCGTCCTGGACACGACGAAAGAGCGCGTCCGCAGCCGTAGCCATCTGCGTTGCACGGCGCTGCGCCGGACTCGAGGCCGGCAAATTCGAGGCGATCTCGTGCAAGAGCACCAGCGTCGACGACAAATTGGCCCGCTGCTTCCCAACCGCCGCGGCGCTCGTCGTATCCGCCTCTTCCGTTCCACCACCGCCACGATGCGGAGGAACCACACCGCCCGCCCTGATCCACTTCGACGTGTCTGCCGAAATCACAGCGAGAAGGTGGCGGTACTGAGGCAAATCCTGCAAAACCTGAAGCACCGACGCCATGCGCTGTCGAGCAACGGAAAGCAAGACGAGCGCAAGCGCACCCTGGTCCTTCACACGGTCCGCCGACGCCTTGCCCGCCGCGTCGTCTCCGCGCGCATACAAACGATGCGCAAGCTCAATATGTACCTTGTCCACAGGCACGCCGAGAGCCCGCGCCAGCTCAAACGCGAATGCAGGCTCGTCCACGTTTGCCTGCACAACGCGCTGCACCAAGCGTGTCCGTCGCGAGGCTATCTCATCAGCCTCCGGCGTCGATTCGTCCTTCTTGATCTGTAAAGTGAGCGCCTTCTCAAGTGGAATCTTGTTTCCAGCGAATAGCTGCGCCAAAAGCTTCAATCTTGAACCCGCGCCCTCCGCCCCGCCCTCCGTCACTCGCACAAGGCCTTTGAGCGCCAAAAGGGCGAGTCGGTCTTCTGCGACGCGCTGCGGAACAATGCTTGCTTGCGCGTCGCGCATTTCTTCGCGAAAGACCTTGTCGAGCCACGGAAATCCGAGCTCTTCCGCGCCCTCGTCCAGCACAGTAGCGCCATCCTTGACGTTGCGCTCCTCCTCCTTCTTGACATCATCACTTCCTTCTAATTCGTTCAGAATTGCGAGAGCGACGTCGCATCGCTTCTCCGAAACAAGTGCCTCGTTGCGCACTAGGGGTAAAATCGCAAGCTCGCGAACGCGAACTACAAGTCCGCGTCGCATTGGCACATCTTGAATACTGCGCAAAGACTCGAGCGCGGCATCCAGATTTGCGCCATGCTCATCGCAATAGAGCAAGGCACGATGACCCTGAATGAGGTCTGATCCGAGCTTGCACTGCGCCGTAAAGCGATCTTCAATTGCTGAAACGTCACGCTCCTCCACCAATGCTCGCGCGACGACTTGCGCAAACTTTGCTGTTTGGACTCCAAAATCCATGCACGATAAATCGGACCGACGAGCGCAGCAGCAAATGACAAGCACATCCTCCAGCTCACGCGTAGCCTTGGTCAGTTCCGTCTTAGCCGCCTCCTCCGCGGCGCGTGCGCAAAGCCGTACGAGAATAAGTCCATGACACACATCTCGCGACTCTTGCGCATACTTAATAATGATTTCGACGTGTGCTTCTGCGCCCTTTAATAATTCTCCCAGCAATCGAATCACTGCGCTGGGAGCATTGCTCGCTGTATCGAGCACGCGCTCCAGAGGTAGCTGAAACCACCAGTCCAAAAACAATTGCAAGTAGACTTGCGAGCTACCGTCGAAATGAGCCATTGCGCTCGTCACCTTGGAGAGCAGGAATACATCGACGAGAATTGGATCAAAGAGCAGCGCTGCTATACTTTGTTGCGTTTCAGGGCTCAGCTGGTGTGACGGCGTCAGATCAGGCAATTCAGAGCTCTCACTGGATACTTCGTTCTCGCCCGCGCTCTCATTGATCACTTCGTCCGTGCCCGAAGTACCGCCACGGTCGCCCCAATTACATTTTCTCTCATCCACTTGCACATTGGCGGGATCTGTCCAGCACAAGTCATCCATGTCGCGGAGGACCAGTGCGCCAAAAACATGCAATAGTTCACGAATGCAAATAGGTTGCCGCGGCGTCCCAGCGTTTGTACCGCCCGCCGTCCAAATCGACAGGTCCTCCGTCGCACACGGGACAAGCGAAGCATCAACATCAAGCTCTCGCAAGTCCGCAGCTACATTCTCCGGGGTGGAGACAGCGAGTGACGCGTGGAGACGCACCAGACGTACGCGTACCTCCAACTGGCGCAAGAGCCTTTCGCACGCAGCATCTTGCTTCATTTCACCGAGCACAGCTTGAGCATGAGCAATCATGCGCAGGTGGAACTTGGCGGGGGGGATCAATACTCCAGTCAAATCAGTGTCCATGGCGAGGAGCAATCGCCAAATTACGTCTGCTTGCTTGGTCTCCCCAAAGATTGTCTCAGCCTGGCGAAACCGCGCCCTCCCAAGCGCATGGCGAAATTGGTGCGCCATAAAGCCCGCCTGCTGATTCTTGCCCTTGTTCAAATGCGTCATGAGGCGCTCTAGGCTTGCGCGCGTGGTCAACACCTCTTGCACATTGAGTCCGCACACTCTCTCCTCCTCCTCCTCCTCCTCCTCCTCCTCCTCCTCGTCGTCCTCGTCCTCTTCCCGTGCCGAGGTGCCATCACGTACTAGAAAACACCGCGCCTGCCGCGACGTCCAGTCCACGTGTGTTAATAAGTGCACGGTGCCCACCGCGCATGAGGGCAATCGCATGCTCGACACCAAGACGCACCCTGGGACGCGCCAAATTTGCACCGTCTCGCGCCATGGTGCAAGAATGACCAAGTACTGCCCATTTCGTTCATCGCCGCCCTCGGCCCCGCAATCCACACTTGGTTCCCCCTCGCGTGCGCTTGCTTCGTTGCACGTGTCGTCCTCTTGATCGGTCCATGATTCAGGACAAGTGAGCCAGGCCGTTTGCGCATCGCGATAGCCCTTCCAAATGCGCAACAGGCGAAGTCCGCACGTGTCCAGCAGCACTACACGACCAAGGGCATCGACCGTGACAGCATAGCGCTGCGAAGGGTCCTGACCGTTCAAATGCCCATTGACGACACGATTCACAGAGTCGAAAATGGCATGGCGACTCGAAAGGGTTGCCGTACCTCGGGCCGAACGTGCATCGGCAGGCGGGCTCTTGAGCGCCTGCGCAGAGGCCCCACCATTCTCGCCCGCATCGTCCTCCGCGTCAGCCTCACGTTTCCCTCTATCATCACGCTGCGTGGCGTCTTGCCCATTTGCAAGACTCGAGACGCTCGCAGTAGATTCGCTCGCTTCCTTTGTCGGCTCCGAACTACCGCCATAACCCCATGAGCGAGCGAGGGAAAATACATGGCTTCCCAACGACGAAACCACTGACTTGACAAGCGCCGAACCAACGCCTCCAGTCGCCGGCCCCGCATCCTCGGTGTCAAATTGGTCCGTCACATGCACAGCCCAGGCAGGCCGCACACCAACTGCCAAGATGGCTTGTGCCGTGCTCGCCTCGGCGTCATTATTGTCCCATAACATTGCTTCGGGAGCGTAGTAGGCTGGCTCCCACCGAAAGGGGGCAAAACCATGCACTTCACGCTGGTTCTTGAGCTTATACACCCGCATCGACGCAGGTTCTGTCCAGCTTGCGCAAGATATGGCCTCGTGTAAGTGGAGACAAACGACTCTTCGATCTTCATACAGTATCCACAATGTCCCTCCGTCGCCTTCATTCGCTTCTTCTTCTTCTTCTTTGTCTTCCCTTTCATCTGTTTCACACGGCTCTGGCGTCGCATGGAATCTAGCAAAGGGAGAACCCGGCGTCCGGGCCCGAGAAGAGTCTGCCGTGGGAGCCATAAAAGCGATCTCTTGAACAGGAGCACCGTGCAAGACGAATTCGCGAGACACCACCCGTGTGTCTTCGCTCACAGGCAGCACGCGAATGAGACCGTTCACATACCCTGCAATGAGGCAGCATGCCTCGCCACGGCCGGCAAACTGCAGCGCGCGGAGCCCCTTCAGGTTCGCCACCCTCCAGATCTTGGCCACATTCGCTTCTCTTGTCAGTTCCGCGACATGCACCGACCTGTCATCCACAGAGTACGCTAGCCACGACGCGGCCCGATCTCCTGCGGCGGGCGTCGCCGTCAGCCTGCTCACCGCGCCGCTCTGCAGCAGGCCTCGTGCGTGGCGCGCCGCGGCGGGGACCTCGCGGTTCGCGCCCGGAGTCGCGCCATCGTCGGCCGCCGCCGCTGATTCTCCCGCGCCGCGCGGCTGCTCGCGCTCTGCGGGGCGTCGGGCAGCCACTGCCCATCTCCTGCCGAGCATGTGGCGCCCGCGGCTCTCCCCCGCGGCGTCCTCCGCGCGTCCCGCGGTCCTCGCGCTCTGTCTCCAGCCCGGATTTGCTGCTCGCTCGCTCGCCCCGAGTTCCTCCCGTCCCTCTGCCTCTCCTCTGCGCCCCACCGGGCCTCGCAAGTGGGCTATCCGCGCCGCCGCAAGTGCGCTATGCGGCCCCGCAAGTCGCTCTGCCGCCGCGGCAAGTGCGCCAGACGGGGTCGTTCCCCGCGGCCGCGGCCGGCACGAACGTGCCACTTGCGGCGGCGGCGGCACAAACGTGGGGGCTGCGTCTGCCTGCCTCTCTGCCTGTCTGTCTTTCTGTCTGTCTATCTGTCTGCGCGCGGCAGTCCGCGACGCCGAGGCGAGCGCGCGAGCCCGAGGCGCGACGCGGCGCGGCGCGGCGGCGGAGACGCGGCAAGCCCGGCCCTGCGCCTCGCGGCGCGAGGCGCGGCGCGGGCCGGCGCGGGAGGCGCGGGCGCGGACACGCGGCAGCGCCGCGTCGACGCCGAGGCGACCATGTTCGGGTACTTTGAGGACAAGGTGAGCGAGCTGTACAAGGTGCTCGCGCCGGAGCCCTCCGAGGAGGAGAGGTTCCTGGAGGCCATCGCTCGCGGCGACCTCCACACGGTGCAGGACTACGTGGAGCGCCGCGGCTTTGATGCGAGCTGGCGCAACAAAAATGGAAACACGGCCCTGCACGTGGCTTGCTTCAACGGCCAAGCACACATCGTCGACTATCTCATCCAATGCGGAGCTGATGTGCGAGCGCGCGGCCAGGGGAACAACTCTTGCTTGCACTTTGCCGCCGCAAAAGGTCACACCGAGCTCGTCAAGCAGTTTCTCGGCATGGGAATTAGTATCCTTGACAAGAATGACAAGGGTAAGAACGGCTACGATGTTGCTCAAGGATTTGGTCTTCGCCAATACCTCATGCCCATCATGTTTGAAGAGGAGCAGCGCACGGGCACTGCGCCGCAAATTGTCGGCGCCACGATTGACCCTGCGGCACAGCAGGCACGTCTCGCGAATCTTGCCCCTCCCCCGAAGATGGGCGAGGCATACGGTGGACCTCCCGACCAGCAGAGCCAGCAATACTCGTCGTCTGGAAACGAAGCCGATGCTCAAATGCAAGCGCTACTCACGCCGCACAATGCTCAGCAGCAGCAACAGCAGCAGCAGCAACAAAATCAGCAGCAGCAGCAACAACAACCTCCGTCTCCCTCGATGCGAAGCACGAACAGCGCGACACCGCCACTACCTTCCAACTCTACTCCCTTTAATCCTAGTGCGCTACATCAACAGCAACAACAACAGCACCAACAGCAACAGCACCAGCAACATGCGCCACCGCCGCCTCAGCAGCACCAGCACCAGCCGCAACAACCGCCGCAGCACCAGCCGCAGCAACCGCCGCAGCAGCATGGATCGGCGCCGCCTACGACAGTCCACTCAGCGTACACGGATCCAAACCGTCGCGGTGACGGCTCTCGCCCCTTCATGCTGCACGATGATGGCTTTGTGACAACTGTGGGAAATCCTGCGCTTGCTGCCAAGTACGGCAACAAGTCGAACTACACGGACGTGGGCTACGACTCGAAATCTTCCGCATCGGGCGGCCCTATTGCGCCACCAACGTACAATCCTGGTCTTGCCAAAAAGTCCCCCTTTGCTCAGGGACGTTATGTCTCGTACAACGCAGGTGCTGCACCCATGCCGTACGCGCCTCAACCTGTGACTAATGCGTCTGGGCCTGGGGCTGCGCCGCACCCATCGATGGCCCCACCGAATTCTTTTTCTGGTACAAATGTTCAGGTGTTTTCTCCGGCACAAGCAAGGCAACCGCAAGCGGCACAGTCGATTCGTCAGCCTTCGCCGCCTTCACCAGCGGCAAATCCGACACCATTTCGACCTGCGGTACAGCAACCTATGCAACAGTCTCCTGCTCAATATCAGCAGCAACACCCACCGCAACATTCGCAACCGCAAGCCATGCAGCAGCAGCAGCAGCAGCAGCAGCAGCAGCCGCACGTGCCGACGCTCGAGACCTCGGGCAATGGAACTGGTCATGTGTCGTCTCCACTGTCCCCGAGTGAGGAAGGGTCTTTCAACTAATTGAGCTGCGTTTCTTCTTGTGTTTCCTTCTTCTTTTTGCTTGGTGACCTTGGCTCCCTATTGCAACTTTGTGCTTTTCACACACACACAGAACACCATAGGCCATCTGCATTTGTTTCGCAAACAAATCAAAAAGCGACGTCACAGCTAGCGCGTCGGCGCCTCCTTAGCCTCCTGCACTGCTGCGCTTCCCGCGACGTGACCTTGACGCGGGAGCGCGAGTGAACGCGTGTCTCCAGCGCAAGATTCTCTCAATAATCGAACGAGGCAGAGTTCGCCATGGTGCAGCAGAGCTCGTCGTCATCACTTACCGTGGGCAGGGACGATGAGGGCAAGAGCCACAACAAGGTAGCCACGTCGCAAGGCACCGCGTCTTGGGCGCAAAGAAAGGCGTCGCCACCAGCGCTTCCAGCCGCTGGCCCGCCAACTGCCGTGACGGCAGCTGCAGTTGCCGGAGTTGTAGGCGTTGTAGGTTTTGCTCCCTGGTGGGGTACGCTAGCCACGGCCATGGCCTTGTACAGCGCGCTGTGCGCGTATGGAAATCAGGCGTACGAAAGGGCGCCAGAAGAACGCCCGGAAGCGACGCATCATTTCACTTTTCAAGCGCAGTACTCGACGCAATACAATATCATGCAAGGTATCTCCTTTGGCGAGTGGACGGAGATCTTGTACACGCGCTGGCGACACATCGACTGGCGTCTCTATGGCGTTCGCGTGCTCATTTTGACGCTCATGTCAGCTTTCAACTCCATATTGGCCTCCATAGAGTACGTGCTCTATGGAAAGGAAGTGGCGGCCACCAAAATTGACGAGAGTCCCGTCTTTGTGCTCGGGCACCCGCGGACAGGAACAACGCATCTCTTTAACGTCTTGGCGCAAGACAAAGACCAGTTTATCTATCCCAACACTTTCCAATGTGGGTTTCCACATGGCATGCGACTTCTCGGGGACAAAACTTATCTCTTTGCCAACGCGCTCGGCGAAACGCGACCCATGGACAATGTCAAGATTAGCTTTGACGTACCACAAGAAGACGAGCTTGCCCTCAACCTCTTTACAGCCGGCAAGTCACCATACATGCCGCTTGCCTTTATGAACAGGGAGCCTGAATTTCGCGATTACTTTACTTTTGATAACGTTCCGGAGGCCAAGACCCGCTGGATTGCAGCACTCTATGAGTTCCTGCGTCGCGTTACCGCCGACTATGTCGCAAGGGGCGCCAAGACGCGACGCATGGTGATGAAAAGTCCATGCCATGTCGCACGTGCAAGACTCTTGTACCAGCTCTTCCCTAAAGCGCAATTCGTTTACATTCACAGGAATCCGTACACGGTATGGAAGAGTGCAGCCAATATGGCTGACAAAACCTATTGGCACACCTACCTCGCGCGACCTACGGACGAGCACATTACAGAGTTCATTCTCCGCCAATACGAGATACTCTTTGACGAATATCGGGCGGCTCGCGCCGAGATTCCTCCGGAGCAGTTCATGATTGTCTCCTTCGATCAGCTCGACGCCGACGGTCTTGGGACACTTGAGCGAATATATAAGCACTTTGGCTGGAACACCTGGGACACCGCCAAACCTCGTATTGCCAAATATCTGGCCTCTCTCGGAACCTACAAAAAGAACTCCTTTGTGCCCATTCCACAACCCATGCGTGATTACGTGCTCAAAAGATGGGGGCCATCTTTTGAGGAGTTTGGATATAGCAAGAACGATGAAAAGGATCAAAAAGCCTCGCGGCCGCGAGGTCGTTCTGAACAATGACTGGGTCCATGACTGACTGTTCAAAGTATGTTTCTCTTCGTTCCATGCCGTCGCTGCTTCCTGTTTGTTTGTTTGTTTGTTTGTTTGCTACATTCCTTCTTGTCTTTTCGAACAAGAAACAATCCAAACGACACATTTGTTGTTTTCACGCGACAGCCACCGAAGCTGTCGCGAGCACCACACGAAAATCTTGCGCAGTTATCTTCTTCTCATTCCGCCTCAGTGCTTCAAGCGCAGCGCGGTCGCACAAGGAAACGAGCTCGGCTCCACTCCAGCCTTCCGTCGCGCCAACGAGGACTTCTACGTCCACGTCAGGACCCCACGACCGCATCGTCGCCTGCCGACGCCGCAAAATCGTCTCGCGCCCGACCTTGTCAGGCAGAGGGACGTGAAGCCGTCGATCAAAGCGCCCAGGTCTCAGAAGCGCCGGGTCAATCGCCTCGGGAACGTTTGTGGACGCCATAATGACCAAGCCGGGGACGTGTATATCAGTCTCTTGGAGAAACTGAGCAATCATCTTTCGACCAAGCTCCCCTGAGGATGCCCGTGACCCAAACATGGCCTGAAACTCATCAAAAAAGAGGACACAGGGCGCTGCACGCCGCGCCATTGCAAAAATGGCTGCAATCATTCGCTCGCTCTCGCCAACGTGACCTCGCACGACATCGCTAATCGACACCGACAATAGACTTGCATTCGTCTCCTTTGCCACAGCGCTTGCAAGCAAGGTTTTTCCCGTGCCTGGCGGACCGTAGAGCAGCACGCCCCCCGGCGGGGCCACGCCGAGTGAAGAAAAGGTCTCGCTGTACACCGTTGGCCAAACGATCATTTCCTGAAGTGCCTGCTTCGTGGCTTCAAGACCGCCAATATCGTCCCAGCTTGTTGACACGCGATCTGCGGACACTACCGTAAACGGTGCATCTGCGCCGGCATCAGCACGAAAGAGACCAGGTACATATGCATCCACGGATGCGGCAAGATCTTCGAGGCGTTCGACGCCATGACAGAGATCCACAATGTCTCCAGCAACCCAACCGTGGCACCTAGCATTCACATCGCGGATCAGCGAGTCGACAGTGTCTTTGTCCGGCTCGGGCTCTGACAGCGGAGGATACTGCGCCAGTGTGCCTCGCCATATGACGAGGCGCTCCTCGGGTGAAGGCACGGGAATCTCAATTCTCTCCGGAGCAGCTTTGCAGACAAGAGCGTGCAAGTCATCTGGACGCGGTGCGATTAGCACGATGACGCGTCCTGCAGCGTCCCGAAGTGCCTGCACCAAGGTGAGCACGAGCCGCGCGTCAGCCTTGGGCGAGAACCATAGGTCTGCGTCATCCACGACCACGGCGCGACCTTCGCCGCCAAGGGCCTCGTCGAGAGCGTCACGGAGTGCGTGATCCTCCTCAAATGCGCCTGCGCCGCCGCTGGCCTGGGCTGCCCGCTCCCTCGCGCCTGCGAGGTCCACGTGCACAGGGTCGCCGCGCAGAGTCGCGTTCGCCTGTGCGGCCTCGAGCGCCGCTCGCACAACATAGGTCTTGCCGACGCCGCGAGGACCGGTCACGAGCAGAGCGCCGCCGCCAGACGCGGACGTCCGCGCCACGCGTGCCGCCACCGTCGCCTCCATCCGCGTGCGAGCTGTGAGCCGTGCGTCGAACGGAGTTTGAGCGCGCTTGCAGCCAGCGGCGCCAGAGTCCCAAACTCCATTCGGAGGACCTCCACCACCACCGTCTGGCGAGCGACGATGCACGCCGCTGCAAAGGCCGCAGACGGGGCCGTCGCGTCCTCCGGGTCCGTCCTTTGGGCCCTCGCAGCCGGTCGCGCAACGTCCAGGCCCCAAGAGCAACAGGCCAAGGACGTCCACGACCACCACGACCACAGCCACCACATGGCCATCGTTCTTGCGCTCGTGCAGAACCTCGGTCTCCTCGCCGTCGGCAAAGACGACATTGACGAGGACGCTGTCAAGGACGTAATCGAAAGAGACGACCTCGTGGGCAAACCTGTGGACTGCAATGGCTTCGCGGCAGCACCTCTGACCGCCAAGAGCATCGAAAACGGCGCAGAGACCTTGGCCAAGACCGCCCTCCTCGTGGTCGAAGACCCTGGGGAGGACGCTCTTGCTGCACTGGAAAAAGTCTACGATGCGCGGAGTAGTCTTGCCGCAGACAAGGCGGCTGGAATGGTTTACTATACGCTCCGTTTACCAGCTCTCTCTGCATTCGCGGCAGAAGCAATACAGAACCAGACGGCGCGTCTCGAGATGGCATGGAAACTCGCTCGCTCGCTCAAGAGGGCTGGCCATGTAATTTCCGTGGTATACTATCAGCACGAAACTCAGATAGGCATTGCGCTTGCTGCGGAAAGCGCATCTTCGAGCGGTGCCGAGAAAACAACCAAAGCGAGTAAAGCGCAAGTCGGTGTCCCAGAGCCATTACCGCAGCGGACTGGGTGGGGGTAAGTTCATTCGCCCAATCGTCCGTACATTTATTCTTCCAATATCTTGAGCATCCATCTGGGCAAATGCTTGATGGATCACATACGTTTGATTCTTATTCGTACGGGCCATGCGGGGATGATGAAACGGAAGGACTAACTCGGAACGACCCATTCGTATGATCAATGCAAAGCGGCTCGGCGCGAACTCGAACTGCGAATCGCTTTACTGTGTTTCGAGAATGGCTCGAAACAACCTTTGGCCTTGAAGCATTACGAGCAAACGGCGGCGTCCTTGATGTAGCGGGGGGTAAGGGTGATCTTGCGTTTAAGCTTCTCATTCACGCCGGCGTTCCAACAACAATCGTTGATCCTCGACCCATGGATGTACCGAATATGCTTCGTCATGTCACTCGGGCATTAGTGCATCGTCTTGCGCAGCAAATTGATGAAGATGCTAAAGACGCAAGACCCCTGGTAGTTCTTCCTTTTCCGAAGCATATCCGCACGTGGTTCTGGTATCCACTTTCCAAATCTATGGGCGCAGCACCAGAATCCTACGTGAACGACCCGCTGCAACCTGTTCCAGTCGAGGCAAGTGGGCTCGAGGCTGCCCTCCAGTCATGCTCTGCCATCGTTGGGATGCATTCCGATCAGGCCACAGAAGCCATTGTCGATTGGGGTCTTGAACTTGGAAAGCCCTTTGCAGTCGTGCCTTGCTGCGTCTTTCCCAACCTTTTTCCGGAGCGCGGTAACGTTCGCAAGCATCCCGAATTTCTTCGATACCTCGTCCACAAGGATCCTTTGCGTGTCTGTCGCGAAAAGTTGAGCTTTGCGGGGCGCAATGATGTAGTCTTTGGACACAGAAAGAATGAGGCGGAATCCACGACTTTACCCGGAGACACGATAGACTCCGACAAGAGCAGTGGTAGTGATGCTTTTAAAGACAGCGACATGCCAAATGGCGAGGATGGTGATAACGGCAAACATGGTGATGATGGCAATATGGGAGATGATGCCAAAGATACCGAAGATGCCGAGTGCTGTGACGAAGATGATCAACACAGAAGCAAATCTTCGAATGGCTGTGTCCCAAGCGACGTCGATTCTGATCAAGCTCAGTTTAGAAGCACAAGTGAAGTTGTCATTCTACCGTGGTCGCCTCTCGCCATGCATCTACAAGATACGGGGGAAGACGATGGTGCAGTGTACGGATCATTGGCCCAGGAATTGGGTTCAGAGAATGCACCGCTTCGTAGCGAATCTCCAACAGAAGAGGAGGCGTTCGTGAAAGCCGCAAAAGAAAAAGCAGCAGGAGAAGGGGACTCGCAAGTAGAAGATCAAACTTTGTCGCAAAGCGATGGTGATGATGATGATGACGGCGACGATAACGAGACAGATATGCGTTTTCCTCCTTGGATGCGAGTTCCGCGCGCATGTCCAGCCTCCAAGCTGGCCCAGCGGCCTTGGTCCCATTTCCAAGAGTCGCAACTTGTCTTTGTGGTTTTGCGATGGTATTTTGCGCATGCGATGCTGGGCCTCTGCCTCGAATTTCGTTGGCGATCTGTCATATTCGGCTTCATGCTTGCGCTTTTACTTTTGCAAGAGTCTCAATTGCGAAAGTTGGTTCGAACATGGACGATGGGCCCACACGTTGCCATCGCAGAGGCTTGCGAAGACTTTGAGATCGAAATAGTGCGCCTTGTTTGGGCAATCAAACGTCGCGAACTCCAACGTCGTGGGTTTGCATTACGAGGCCTTGCGCCACCAATTTCGAGAATCGAACGGAATCAGTGCTTGCGAACGCCAGAGGCACGAGTCGAACTCCAGGCACCTGCAATAAGGAAGCGCCTTCTGGCGAGTTTAAGGGCTGCAACGCAGATTCTCAACGGCGCGGCAAGAGTGTCAACATCGACAAGTATCGAGGAGGTTCCTTTACTTACGGAAATTGAGCGTTCGCTGCGTTCCTTTTTTCGAACTCGAGCACGCTTTGCATCAAATGTTCGATTTCTTCGCGTCACGGAAGAGGACCTCTTGCGTGTTGCCCGTCTTTTGCGAAATGAAATGCACTCGCTTTGGGCCTCGTCTGAAGCGACAATCCAAGTCGAAGATATAAATCAAGTCCCGCAACAGATCCGCTCACCAAAGGACACGGAAGCTCTCCGAATGATTCGAGCAAATCTGGAGAATCTTCGCCAAGGTCTTGCCGGTGTCGAGGCCGTGCTGTGGGCTTGCGAAGAGGATCTCATCGATGACTGTCGCGATACGAGCCGTGTGCACAGTCTCGTAGACGAGCTTGGCGCGACGTGGCAGCAATTTCAACCAGATGGCGCGAAGGCGGTGCAAGGTGCTATGCATCTGGCCCATACGCTGGCTTCGAAGAGAGGGCTTTCTGCCCCTGCTGCGCAGGGCTTGCATTGGACAACCGATGCATACGGAACTGGCGTACGTGTGAATGACGACGAAGATGATGATTTCGGTTCACAAAGCAGCAATGAGCCTGCTACGGTCGAAGTAGACGACGTCGAGCGTGCTGCGGCACTGTCGCAGCCTTTCACTGATGTGTATCAAGGTTTTGTGGAGGAACCTCGACCGCGTCGTCGAGGACCTGCTCCACTGGATGACCCAGCTTCGCTTGAGGCACGAGAAGCGGCGAAAGTGGCTTCGAACATGCTCGGTGAACTGGGCAGCGTCCTTTCTCATCATCGTAGTGGTCTGGCTCCCGAGCGCGTGGTGCGAACGGAAGGCAAGGCACCGTCGGCAAGAGACACGAAAAATGCAAAGAGGAGAGACCGCGTGCAGATGGAGACGTCCCATGACGCTGTCCCTGCGACAGAGGCGCACGCAGTCGTCGGCGAGCTTGCGCGACTTCTGGCAGCGATGCCGCAAAGATTAGATGATGACACGCAATTCTCGTAGGCGCATCAAAGGATCACTCGACTTCATTCAATTTTGTGTGATGATTCGATTTGAATCTTGTAACGCTCTTCTTGGGGAAAATATTGGCGCCTACTCTTGACGGCGAAAGCGCTGTATGACACTTCTTTGTCTCCGAATGCGTGCAGACAGATTTCAGGCCAAGGTGAAGACCATTCAGAGCAGAATATCTCATTCTCAGAAGGCAAGCATTCTATCTGCACACAAGGTCACATTCTTCACAATGGTCGCGTGATCAACAGACATGCATACGTATATAGCTTCAGTTATCAGTCATCATAGTCGTTTCGCTGGTAGGGAGGTATCATATCGAGCACATCCTGCTTGTTGTAGAGAGCCTTGCAATGGGGGCACTTGCGGTTCCTCTTTTCCAAATTGTCATAAAGAGCCTTTTTCGAGAACGAATGTCCGCACTTGACGATGACAGCGTCACGCCAATATTCCGAACGAAGCGGGCAGCGCAGTGCGTTTTCCATTGCGGAGAGACGGAGCTCGACGTCAGAAGCAGCCTCGGAGGGGTTCAGGTGTGACGGGACGGCCGCGGCGCGAGATCGCTCAAGCTTGGCTTTCACCTTGCGGAGCTGCTCGGCAGCGCGACGCGACTGATGCTCTGCTTCCTCCTTCGCCTTGCGGAAATCTGCATTCTTGTGCTCGAGGTCGTGAATTGTAGTGCGCAGACCATTAGCCTCGGCGTCGAGCGTGGAAAAACGAGTTCTGATGGCCTCGCGATCCTTGGCAAGGTCCTGGTACATTGCATAGGTAGTACGCGAATATTCCTCGGACCGGGCCATGGCCTCCTCCGTGGCGGCATACTGCGTTTGCAAAATGCGGTATTGTTCGTCGTGATCGCCGAGGACGCGACGCAGCTCGTCGAGCTCCTTTGCTTTTACGCGCAAATCCTTTTTGGCCCGCTCAAAGTCCTGGTCGAGACGAATGAAGCGGTTGCTTTTTTCAGCCGACGATTCGCGCATGGCTGCCACTTCATGGAGAATGCGTTCCTTTTGCGCCTCAATCTCTGGAAAAGCGCTCGTCGTGGCCTCGAGGTCCTGCAGCACAGCGGCGAGACTCTCCTTTGAATTTCCCAGCTCGGCGCGTGCCGCCTCGAGCTCGGTACGGAGCTGGGCCGCAGTGCGCTTTTCCTCATCCTCGGGCCACTGTCCCTTGGCGGCCTCTTCAAGTCGTGCGCGCAGGGCCTCGTCGTGCTTTGCAGGAGGGCTCTCCTTGAGAACTTTGAGCTCTGTTCGGGCGGCGTTGAGCTCTGTCTGCCGTGTTTGCGCGATGATCTTGTATTCTTCAAGCTGTTTTTCTAAAACCAGCAGCTTTTCCTGGTCAACCTTTGCCTGTTCGAGATCCCCAAGCTGAGCAATAAACTTGGCTTCGACCTCCTTTACCTGTCGTGCATACTCTTGCGTGTGCTGCGCAAGGGTTTCGGCGGTGGTTGTTTCAAGCTGAGCCATGGTCCGTCGAACGGTCTGTACCATTTCCCGCTCCTTGGACTCTGCCTCTGTCGTTTGGTCGAGTTGAGCTTTGAGTCGATTGACCTCGGCCTCGAGGTCCTCGACAGCGCGGGCATCGACACCCGCCCCGTTGCGCGCAGCACCGCCCGCGGCGGTCGCTGCAGTTTCTTGTTGCTTGAATTCGGCGCGAAGCCGCTCTAGCTCGTCAATAAGTTTCTTCTTCTCCTCGAGAATCTGCTCGATCTCGCGAAGTCTTTCGGAGGCAAGTTCCTCTGCCTCGTTCGCTTCCGCCTTTTCTTCGGACTGGCGTGCCGCTTCGTCCTGTGCGTCTTTCGAGTCCGCTGCTGCTGCTCCCTGGCTTTGTCGGGCGCTGGCATTGGAGCTGCTTGCTGCAGCGAGGTCTTCCTGTTTCATGGCACCCTTTTCTTTGAGAACTTCGACAGTGGACCCGAGAGTGCCTTCATGAAGGGACTCGGTGCAGACGGCAGCGAGGCGGTGCATCCACGTCCGCTGATCAATTTCGGCATCTTCAGTCTGATCCTGAAGCTTGCGCGCTTGCGTCTCGAGATGGAGAATGCGGTCAGCGAAAAGCTTGCAGCGCTCGTCGGCGGCGCGAAGTTTGGCGCGTAGCTCGGCGGCCTCGGCCCCCGAGGCACTTCCTAGCAGCGACTTGACGGCGCGCTCTCGATCGGGATTAGCGCCGACGCCGAGCAGTCTCTCGACGATAGCTCGGAGCAGGGCGAGGGCCAGCTTTGATTTGCGAAATACTTCCTTGTCGACAAGAGAAGGCAAGTCTAGCAAGCGTTTCACCGAATTACTGCCACCCTCGCCGTCATCGTCGTCATCATCATCGTCGTCGTCTGCTTTTGCGTTTGGAACTGCCTCGGAGACTCGTCGGGACAGAATATCGTGTGTCTGACGTCCAAGTAGCATGCGCGCAAAATCTTCTGGGGAGCTCGGCTTGCCCAGAGACGCCACGGCTTCTTTATCCATGTCGGCATAGCCAGATCCAGCGGGGTCAAGTTTGACGTCAAGTTTCTCGCCGAGCAGCGAGAGACCTTCGGCCACGAGCGCGTCCAGCGCACGCGTGACGCAGCTCAGCGAGTCATCAAAGGTCTGTGCCTTGGCGCCGAGACTTTGCAGCTTGCTGTTGGACTTTTTAAGCTTTTCCCGCAGCCTCCGTGCCTTGACGGCGAGCTCGCGGTTCTTGTGGAGCAATTGCTCCTTGGTGGACTGCGTCTCGGGCAGCTTTCCAATGAGATTGAGCTTCTTTTTTTTGCTCTTGCCCTTGCCCTTGACGGCGGTCTCTTCGCCTCCATTGCTCTGTTCCTGATTCTTCTGCTCCTCGTCCTCCTCAACGTCGGCGCTGGCGGCGGCGGCGCCCTCCGCGCCCTGGTCGAGTTTTCGCTTCATAAGGCCTCGCTTTCCGTGCTTGCTTCAAAACAAAAGGTAAGTCAAAACCGGCAAGACAACCTTCGGGTCGTCGCGGTCGAGATTCTGCTGCGTCGCGTCCCGCGACGCGGCGTCCTTCCCGAGCGCGCGCGTGGCCCCGCTCTGGCCGCAGGCGCAGGCAGCGGCAGCAGGCAGCGGCGCCGCGCGGTGGTTGGCTCCCGGCAAACCGCCACCACCTGCGCCCCGATCCGCTCCTGCGCTCTCCGCGCGCGCGCGCAGGGCCCGGCTCCCGTGCGGGGGGGCGGCGGCGGCGGCGTCGGCGGCCGGCCTGAGCGCGCGAGCGGGCGCGCGTGCGAGCGGGCGCGCGTGCGAGCGAGCGAGCGAGCGAGCAGCGCCGCGCCGCGGCTCACAGATCGATCGATCTCCGATTGGCGGCCGCCGAAGGCCCCGCGCTTTCGGGGGCCCCGGGGGCACCAGATCCTCCGGCAGCGGCAGGCGGCGGGAACTAGGTGCCCCCAGGGGCCAGGGCGGGCGGGGACTAGCGGGGGGGCACGCGGGGCGCGGCGCGTCAGCGCAGCGCAAGAGCAGAAAGAAGAGCAGAAAGAAGAGCAGAAAGAAGAGCAGAAAGAAGAGCAGAGCAGAGCAAGATTGGGCGGCAGGGCGCGAGCGCGCAGGGCGCGCAGAGCGGCGCGAGGGCGCGCTGCGAGGCGCGGGGAAAGAAGGCGGAGGCCGGGAGAAGCGCGGCGAGGAGCGCGGGCGGTTTTGAGAGGGTTTTGGGCGGATTGCGGCGGGTTTTGGGGGGCCCAGCTGGCTGACGGGCGACGTCGACGACGCCGACGTCGACCGAGACGCGCGACGAGAGCGCAGGGTTGATGGGCGGCAGCAACAACGGCGAGAGAAACGATATTGGTTGAAGGAGACCTGGCGTCGGGGGAACTGGAAGACACTCGACCTGCCTGAAAAGCGCACGAGGAAAGGAGAAGCAGCGATCGTTTTTGACGATGACGACGACGACGACGACGACGACGACGACGGCGACGACGAAGGGCGTGGGTCATGGAGAGGAGACACGGCGCTCGCGCGCAAGCGTGCTGGCGACCGTAGGAGCCGGTCTCTTTGCAGGAGGCAGTAGCGTGCTCGTAGGTCATCCGTTCGACACGCTCAAGACGCGCTGGCAGGTGGGCAAACCGCTGCAAGGTTCAGGTGCCTCAGGGGGCAGTATGGTCATGATGCGCGAATTGTATCGTGGGATCCTGCCTCCCCTACTGACGACGGGACTCGTGCAATCGGTGAACTTTTCTCTGTTTGAGGCTTTTAAACGCGTATACATGCGCGACACGTTGGGGCAGCCGAATGCGCCCGAAATGTCGCCACAGACGTACTTGGGACGCATCTACCTTTCGAGCGCAAGCGCCGGGGCCTTGATCTCGCTCTTGACAACGCCAATTGGTGTGCTCAAGACGCAGCAGCAAGTGCGCACAACGAAAGGACTATTGGCCTGTGGCAAAGATCTGCTCTCGCGTTACGGACCGCGTGTGCTTTACCGCGGGGCCATGGGTGGCCTCATTATGGAAGGCCTCGGTCGTGGCGTGTACATGACAACGTACGAGACGGTCAAGCTCTTGCAGCTAGATGCGGCGCAATCGGCCGCATTGCGTCGTGGCGAACGACCCGAGACGTCAACGCGGGTGAAAATGGTAGCGGCTGCATGTGCGGGGACCCTAGGATGGATTAGTGTCTATCCCGTGGATACGGTCAAGGTGCGAATGATGCAAGACGCCTCAGGAAAGCATTTTCCCGATTTGTGGACAAGTGCCGTCATTACTGTACGCGAGGGAGGTGTGGCGCGGCTGTACCGCGGACTCGCCTTTTCCATGGTGCGTGCGGCGCCCGTGGCTTCTGTAGTCTTACCCTTTTACGAGATCACTCGCGAGTTCCTGGAGAGGCACTTGGAACGCATTCCTGCGCTTGCTGTTCATGTGTAGGTATTATGATTGTTGTTTCACTTCTGTAAATTGTAGAACAAATAAAGAGAAAAAAGAAAGAGAAAAGAAATGAACTTTTGTGTTGATGCGCCGGCATTTTCCCTTTTATTCGACCACAAACGCCGACGCCTGACTGGATGCTTGCTGTCTTTCTTAAAAGAAGATCGAAATAGAAGTCCTATCAAAGGGCAAACGATTCTTTGCGTTTTTCTAAGTTACTCCAGTGATAAGATTTTAGCTTTTTCCATACTTTGCCGTGTGGTTTCTATTTATTTTGGAAAAAGTTCCGGACCAGCACGGAACCGAGATCGAAGGTGCAACAAGGAAACAGCCTTGCCGTGTCTGAAAGAAAACGTTCGCGGCGAGAACAGAAGCAAGACGAAAGCCAACGAGAAGGATATAAAGCAGTGGTCAAAATCAATCGCTGTCGCTACTACGTTTGAGCAGGCAGTAAATGCGGGTGTCGAGGTCGATGGTGTTGAGCTTGCGCTGGTCGCCAACAAGCTTCATAAGGAGACCGCCGTACGAGGCGTAGATGGCGACCCTGTGCTCACCTTCGCCGACATACTCGTAGCTAAAGACGCGGCCGTGCATTCCGTAGTCAAACTTGTCAAGGAGAGTGGGCGCGCCGCTCTGGTTGTACGTGCCATCATCGGGCTTGCCGTCCATGTCGAGGGTGCTCGCGAGAGCGAGCGTGAAGCGCTCGTTCATGGCCATGGGGAAAAGCTCGGACTGGATATCAACGACGAGGTCCATCTCAAAGGTCGCGCCGCGTGCTACAATCCGCGAGACATTCTTGAACTGCGTCGAACTCTTGCCCTTCGGGTTGACGTCCTTCACCTCGAAGGTGTCCTCAAAGAGGATGCCGCTGCGCTCCTCGTCGTCCGCCATGTTGGCCGAGTGGTGGGCGGCGCTCACGAAAGCGTGCCCGCGCGCGCGAGGGAAACGAGGGAGAAAGGGAAGGACGAAGGGCGCCGGCGCGGGCTAGCTAGCTAGCAAGCAAGCAAGCAAGCGACCGCGCGCGCCAAACAGAGCAAATAAACTCAATTGGGGTCTAGCTGACTGACGGAGCCTTCGCAACCAAAGGAAGGAAAAACAGAAGGGTTCCTTAACGGTTCTCCAATGGTTCCGCGACTCTCGTGGCCACCGAGACGGAGTGCTCGCGGAGATCGAGAGCGCAAATCATTACTCGTGGCCAAGGGTCTGCAAGCTGCGCGGGGTTCGAAGAGGCTGCGCGGAGCGCGGAGATAGGTTTGGCGGATTCTGTCCAATCGCACGACGCAAAAGTTCGTGCTTTCTGTCGAAACGTGTGGACGCCATGGCGGCCATGACCGCTGGTGCAGAGCTTTGGCAGGCGCTGTGCGCCGCTCGCGAAGCCGCAGAAGCGCCAGCCAAGGCGGCTTCTGAGGAGGAGAATAGCGGCGCAAAGAGCGGGGCTGCGCCTGGGCCTGCGCCTGATGCGGAAGGCTTGCTGGCCAAGACGCAGTCTTGCCTCGACAAAGACCCAGAGAACGCGTCAAGCTACCAAGACGAGGAGTCCGGGGCGAGCGTGCTCATGGTGGCGTCTCAGCTGGGCCTCATTGAGGTGGTCAAGACGCTTTTGGAACGAGGTGCTCCATGGAATGCGCTGGACCGCAAGGGTCGATGTGCCGGTGAGTATGCTCTCGAGGCAGGTCATCAAGCTGTGGTGGACTTGCTCGTGGATCACGGCGTGCGTGCGGAAATGCTTTTGGGCGCCATCGAGAAACGCAAGCTCGAGCGAGGACCCATGGCTGCCAACGAGGACTATCTCAAGTCGAACGTGGAGTACACCTCGGATGAGCAAAAACTCATGGACCCGAACGGAGATGCCGTCATGATGGAATGGGAGCGTCCACTGATGCAGCTGCACGCGCAAGTAATTTGCCAGCGAGGTGCACTCACTGCAGGAGAGAGCAGCGAGCAGACCCCAACAGGTGACGTTCTTAACGTTGGCTTTGGCATGGGCATTGTAGATTCATACATTCAGGAACACAAGCCTCGTCGGCACGTTATTATCGAAGCGCATCCCCAAGTGTACAAGCGCATGCTCGATGACGGCTGGGACAAAAAACCTGGCGTTGAGATTGTCTTTGGGCGCTGGCAAGACCACGTTGCCTCAATTGGCCAATTCGATGGGATCTTCTTTGACACGTATGGCGAGTACTATGCCGACCTCAAGGCTTTTCAAGACAACTTGCCCAGGCTGCTTCGGCCAAGTGGAGTGTATTCTTTTTTCAATGGTCTTTGTCCTCGCAACATTTTCTTTCATGGCGTCTGTTGCCAGGTCGTGCAGTTGCAGCTCGACCACATGGGTATCGAGGCGAGCTTTCAGCCTTGCGAGCTCGAGGCTGATGCCAATGCTGACGATACATGGCAAGGCGTCAAGCGTCGATACTGGTGGAATGACACATATTACCTGCCAATTTGCGTCATGCGTCCCACCACCGCGGCCACGGACGCATGAGTGAGTGGGTTTCTTTCAACTACAAACAAAAATAAAGAAAGAGAGAAGGAAAGAATGTAATGATGCCTTCTTGCACCAACCAATCACATATATATACACGACCGATCAGCCCCTGGGAGACAGTATAAACAAAGAAAAGGAAGATTTTAGGATTTCCTCGTGGTAGTAAAGTAATAAACAGTGTGGCCGTTGACGGACGGCATTATGCAGACGGGGTTATCTCTTGCAAGCACTTTTACGCGCGCTGACGACTGCAAATTTAATGCGTGATCATACACGCGCACCCTCGTCCGCGTGCGTACTGCACTCCCGAGATCCAAGCTGGACCGAATTGTTGATCGCAGTCGGCTGCGGCTGCCGCTGCCGGTGCTGTGTCTGGCTCTTTCATTGGAACGGCCAAATAATGCGTCAACCTCCCCGGTTCAGGGAGATCGTGGTTCGCGGACCGACTCGCAGTCGCCATGGTCGGTGTTGAACCAAAAAACCAAGGACACCCTGTGCTACCTTCTGCAGCTGCAGATGGCACTGCAAAGACCGCAGCTATAATCGGAAGCTGCAGCTCGAGAAAATGACGCCATCCTTGATTCAGAGGCACGAGGTGTGTCCATCCCATCACCGGTGTAGCCATGGCAAGCAACCACAGCTGGTCAGCTGCAGCGAGCTTCGGGACCTTGATCCATCCTATCTACCATGGCCACCACTAGAATTCACCGCTGCCGCGTGCGCGCGCGCGCGTCTGCGCCGTGTCCTTTGTTGTTTTGTCCCGAGCGGCAGAAACGCAAGCTGCCGGCAGCGGCAGCGGCGCCTCGCTATCGCTCTCAACTTGCCTTCACTATCGCCCCGCCCCGCCGCCGCCGCCGCTCGCCTTCTTTCTTCTTCTCCAAGGCATGTATCTCGCAGCGACATACATTTCCAACACCCACCACCTCCGCGGACTCTACCTCACCTCCGGGGACGAATGGCGGGTCGGAGCGCAATTTTCCCATGAGCCCTCGCCGTTCCTTTCAATCTTTCCACGCCCGGAGCGGCAGCTGCACCTGGCAGTGGCCATGGCTGCTGCTGCTGCAGCTGCTGCTGCTGCTGCTGCTGCGGCACTCTCCTCTCTCCTGGCCCGGCGTGGCCTCGCCTCTTTCTCTCGGAGCTGCCACAGCTCCACCGCCAGCGTCTCGAGGCAGCCCCACAGCTCGCACTCGGGACTTGTCTTTGGGGCGGCTTGTGCACCGCCTTCCTTGCTTGGGCCAAAGAACCGCCTCACCTCTAGAAACTCGCGACCTCCGCTCGGCTCGGCTCGGCCGGCGCGGCCAGCCTGTGCCAGGAACGGAGAACGAGGTCCTGGCCTTCCTCGCTTGCTCGCTGCAGCATCGTCCCGGCTGGCCCTCCTCGAGATCTGTGCTGCAAGCTCGAGTCGCCTCGCGCCACGCGGCGGCGTGGGCCTTATTCATTCAGGTCGTGCATCCATCCAACCAGCCAGAGCGAGCTCGACTTTCCTGCTCGCACCAAGAGCCCGCCCGCGCTCGGTTCCTCGCTTGCAGCTGCCACTGCTGCTGGCTGCAGCTGCCACTGCTGCTGGCTGCAGCCGCACCGCCCGCCCTCCTCCGTCGATACCGCCGTCGCTGCGGCCGCGCCGAGGGAGGTCGGAGCCACGCAGACTGTGCGCGAGGCTTTCTGCGCCATGCCTGGAAGTGTAGCTCGTTGCCACCGCGCCCGGAGCAGCGCAAGTATCGCCGCGGTCGCACAAGCCTCCGAGGTTTGCGACATTTATCACAGGCCTGCGCCCCGTCCCATCATGAACAATCCCTCGGCCGCGCCGGCCGCGCGGGAGGACACGGAGACCGCCGTGCACAGGGACAAGCGCTCCTCGAGCGCGGGCGTGGCCGATGGGCGTGGCGCACCCTTACTCACTAATACCTGTGTGGCCTTTCCGGCAGCAACAACGGCGACAGCAACCGCGACGGCGACAGCAACAGCGGCAGCAGCGGCAGCAGCGACAGCAACAGCGGCAGAGGGAGCGGAGAGGGAAGCACGCGGGCAAGGAGAAGGCCGACGCGGAAGGCCGCGACGCCGGCAGCAGGCAGAGAGAGGCTGGACTCGTTCTCGTTCGGCGGGAGGCCGCGATGGCTGCCTGCCGAGTTGGCCGGTTTTTACGCGGCGCAAGCGGGGCGGGCTTAGCTCGCTCGGGAGCGCAAATGATGCCTGGCAGATGCCTGGCTCGGCGTGGCGAGTCGTGGTCGGCGGTGATGGAGGGGGGAAAGCGTGGATGAGCGTGCTGCAGGTGGCAGCCAGCCGGCCACCATTGGCCACAGCCAAGTGTTGACACGCACGGTGGTTGGATGGTCGGTTTCTGGCGCGCTGGCTAGCGCTGGTCTCTGCACTGTTGTATAGTGCCAATATATGCATCGGGCGACAGCGGCAGCGGCGTGGCGCGCGGCGAGGCGAGGCGTGGCGTGTCCGAAGTGGCAGCCACAGCCAGCAACTCAAGCAAGGTGGCCCAAGAGCAGCAGCTGCAGCAGCTGCAGACCCAGCTAACAAGTGGATGTGAAGAACTAACGATCGATCGGTCGGTCGATTGAACGAACGAACGAACGAACGAACGAACTAACAGTAACAACTCGTGTCCGTGCGGCCAACAGCAACAAGAACAACAGCAAGCTGCAGCTGCAGCTGAGGCCTCCAGGTCCAAACTGCCAGGCACGAGGCATCTATATATCTCCGTCGGGTTTCATTCAGCCCTTCGTTCCGTTGACGGCGCTTTGCGCGCCGACAGCAGCTCGGTTTCTTGCTTGCTTGCTTGCTTGGCGTGCTTGTTGCTGCCGCAGACCGGGCCGCTCGCCAAGCTGTACGGCGGCGGCCTCGGCCGACTGCGATCGAAATTCTGCAGACAGTCTTGGTCGCCGTCGAGGTATAACAGAACGTAGGCCCATAACTTAACATCATCCATCACCACCGCGCCATTCCATCAACAGCAGAAAAACACAACCCGGAGAATTCGCAGTAAGCAGGCAGCAGAAATCGAGGCCCACCGCGGTCCAGGCTTGCTTTCCGGTCGCGCCCTGGCGAGCAAGCCGCTGCTTGCTCGCTGCCGCGCGCAGTTCTCAATTCCGCGCCGCGGGACCCGGCCCGCCCGCGCGCCCCTCCCCGCCCCGACCCCCGCGCGTCGCAGCAGCGCGGCGAGGCGGCGAGGCGTGCGGCGAGGCGTGCGCCTGTGACGAGAGCGGGGCTCACGAACCTCAACGAGCTCATCGCGCAGCAACGGCGATCGAACCACTCTCTCGCTCCGGCCGCTCCGCGAGACTGCGACCGCGACGAGCGCGCGAGACTGCGAGCGCGCACACGTCCGTGCGTCCGTGCGTGCGCGCCCGGCGCTCGCAGCGGCGGCGGAGAAGGCGGCAGCGCTGGCGCAGACGGGATCTCGTCGCAGCTCATTTCTCCATCCATCTCAGCCCGTGCCGTCTCGTCGACCTCGCCGGACCGCCCCGCGAGGGGACAGCGCGGCGAGGGCGAGGCGGCCCGAGGCAGAGCCGCTCGGAGCGGAGCGGAGGCGGGGTCGGCGGCCTGCGTGGTCGGTTTCTCCCGCGCTCGTGAGCAGAGCGGAGCAGCGAGTTCGGGTTCTTGGCCTTGAGCAGGGCGCAAGGCGAGGCGCCGCAGTTCTTCCCTTTTTTCTGCACGCGGCGCAGCGCACGCGCACCGGGCAGAGGGCAGAGCGGAGCAGCGCGGAGCAGAGCAGACGGCAGGAGTTTCGTGCAAGGAAGCCAAGCCGAGCAAAGCCCGAAAGGCCCGTGCGTGAGAGTGCGCGTGCACGTCGAAGGCGCCGGTGCTCGGAAAGAGACACGGCAGACTCACTTCATCTCCGACCTCGCGAGGCGTCGCTCGCAAGGCATCGCTCGCTTGCTTGCTCGCTTGCTTGCCCGCTTGCTTGCTTGCTTGCTTGCTTACGCGGACGTGCGGAACGAGCTGCCTCCGCACGAGCGAGCGGAGAGCGAGGGGGTAAAGCGCAGGCAAGGGTCCGTGTCCAGCGCCCTCGCGACGCGAAAAGGCAGGAAAGCTCGCGGAGCAAGGGGCGGGGCGCCGAATCGAGGAGGCGAACCTTTTGTTGCCGCTGCGCCCGAACCCCGCCCGGGAAGGCAGCCAGGCAGGTCGACAGGCAGGCAGCCAGGCAAGCGCGCGCGGGCCGCGTTCAGACCGCGAGCTAGCGCGCTGCAAGAGCAGAGACCTCCGGCGCGAGCTTCGGTAGCGTGCGCAGAGTCCGCGTTGAACTCGGCGAGCTTTTTCGCTCGCTCGCATTCCCTTGCCCCAGGCATCTCCGCATCAACGCAGGGAGACCGAGACCGAAACCGAAACCCAAAGCGGCAGTGAGTGCGCGCGCAAGCAGAGAGAAGAGCGAAAGGGCACTGCACAGAAAGGCAAAGTAAGGCAAGGCAAAGCAAAGCAAGGCAAGGCAAGGCAAGGTAGGCGGGCAGGTCTCACGCCGGCCGCCTTGTCCGTGAAGCGCGCGTAGGCTCCGTCGAGGGCGAGGTGACCGATCCTCGGCTATTTGTGGGAAAGAACGCGCTGCGGGGCATCGCTGCGGTGAGGACACCGCTGTTGTGATTTTAGCCGGGCCCAGCCCCCGGGGGAACGAGAAGAAGACAAGCGGGAGAAAGCCGTCGCGCCTGGGCGGGCGGGCGACCGAGCTTGAGAAGGGCCCAAGACAAGGCGAGGCCCGCAAGCGGGGCGAGCAAGCAGCAGGTCGGGCAAGAAAAGAACTCCGCCCCGAACCGGTCTCTTGCGATTGCACCTTCTCTCCTTGCTTGCGGCGTACGCTCGAGGAGAGGGAGCGGGACCGCGCAGTCCCGGATTATCCGGGCGAGATCTTGCCGGGCGACCGACTGAACGAACGACCTGGTTCCTTTCCAGCGCGCAGGGGAAGCTGCGCCCGACGGCCGGTCTCGCGGACGACGCTTGGCCTGGCTCGCGCGGCTTGGTGCCTAGTCGCGCAGACCCTGGCCTCTTCGTTTCCTGGGACCGCGTTCGGGCCCGAGCAAACGAGGGAGAGTGAGAGTGAGAGCGAAAGAGACATACAGACAGTCAGTCAGACTCCAGCGGAGAGCGGGGACGTATATCGACCCTTTTGGAGAAGTCCTTGGTACTGCACTGCGACCGCCTGTAAGAGAGTGTGCCGCGTCCGTTCAGTTGGTCCGGCAACAAAACCCCGAATATATTGTGGCAATCTAGTCGAATCGAGTCGAGTCGAGTCGAGTCTTGTCTTTGGGAGGCTCAGTCGTGATTTTGTCTGACGTGGGCGCCACAAATGAAGCGTACGCGTACAACCACTCCTAGAGCTCGCCAGCAGCAGCAGCAGCAACAACAACAACAACAACAACAACAACAACAACAACAACAACAACAACAACAGAATGCTTCCTCTGCAAAGCGACAGCGCCAGTCCACAAGCTCACAAAGTGCTCCAACCGAATCATCATCCATGTATGCCACCTCGTATGCCCCGGAAAGCCAACAGCAGCCTGACGGAGCATGGCCTCCTTCGCAACGTTCCCGCCAGCACAATTTCGCCCCCACGCTTCGCAACGCTGCTAGTAGTGGCGCCGCAACTCGCACCAGCTCGAGTAGCAGCTCTTCGAGTGGCGATGCCACAAGTTCTGAAAATGCTTCACAAACAACAAAGGGCAAGTCCGTGCGCCGCAGGTGGACACCAGAGGAGGATGAGCTCTTGAGGCGCGCTGTGAAAAAGTATAATTGCCAGCAATGGAAGAAAATTGCAACGGAGGTCCCGGGAAGGTCCCATGTGCAATGTCTTCAGCGCTGGAACAAATCACTTGATCCAGATGTCATCAAGGGCCGATGGACCACAGAGGAAGACAATCTTCTTCTGGACATTGTCGCTAAAAATCCCCACATGAAGAATTGGGGATTCGCAGCAAAGTACATTCCGGGCAGATCCGCCAAACAGTGCAGAGAGCGATATCTGAATCATCTCAATCCAACCATCCGTAGAGATGCATGGACAGCCGAAGAAGACGCTTTCATCCTGGAGGCCCAGCAGCGACTCGGTAACAAGTGGTCCGAAATCGCGTCATACCTTCCTGGTCGGACCGAAGCAGGGATCAAGACACGTCTAAAACTTTTGCACCAGTCACCCAAACCCCCGCAGCTGCCTCCGCCGCAGCCCCCACCGCGAGCACCTCCGGACCCGGCCATACAGGGAGCCTCTTCCTCATCCTCTTTATCTTCGTCTTCGTCAGCAACTGCCTCTTCGGCCTCGAGACCTCTGTCTGATTTGAGGCCTTTGTCCGCCCACTCGTCAATGCACTCGCCCCACATGCCGACACAGAATCAAGATCTGCAGACACAGACGCTCGAAGAAAAGGGCCCGCGCGTGAGCCCTTCGACAAGTGACGGCCTCCAGATCTCACCGATTGGGTCCTTTGTTGCAGACGATCAACTGTTCTATCTTGCGCCGCCCTTGGAGCACACAGTAACCTCGCATCCATCGTCGCTTTCCCTTCATGGGGCAGTGCAAGAGCCATCGGGTCGTTTGCCCGGGACTGAATACGCGGTAGACCCCTCTTCTTCGATGCTGTTGTCGTCGTCCTCGTCCTCGTCCTCGTCGTCCTCATCCTCGTCCTCTTCACATCGGCCTCTTATGGCATACGAACAAGGGCAGGTGTATCAAGAAGTGTCTCAGCCAGGCCATCTTTCTGGTTCTTCGCAATCATACCCGGCAGCAGAGCCAGCCCTGATGCCTGAATTCCCTCGTTTCAGACATCAAGCAGAGCATCTTCCGCGCCACCACACCACATCTGCGCCCTCACCCCAAACAGAGAGTGTTTCGAGCGGAGCTCGCGTCGAGTCGCACACGCAAACAGCCATGTCACAAGCGCCTTTGCCCTGGTCTACGCAAGAAGCATGGACAAACTCTCCCCCGACCCCACGGCATAGTCCAAGGCTATCCCCTCCTTTGTCTCCCTCATATGGTGCACGAAGCGGCATGCTGCCACCGTTGCTGGAACTTCCGCAGTCCTCGGCCCCCCCTTCTTTCTTGTCGACTTCGGCACCATCAGAGACCACCATGTACCAGCTTCGGCCACAATACCCCATGCAATCAAGCAGAATGGAGTACGCGCATTCGAATCAATACCCGAATCAAGACATAGCTTTGCAGGACGATAGAGCATACTTGGCTCAGCACCAGCAAGGCGATATGTCTCGAGATCAGTATTCATACGGCACTGGAAATCCGGCGTCATCGTCATCTTTGCATCACGATCAATCGCAGGGTTTCAAAAAGGAGCGCTACTGATCTATTTCTTCCAATCAGCTCAGTCTTTGACCACGAAAATGGAGCAAGGCCACCATGAGCCCACTTATTGAATTGTCGGCGAGCGAAATTCTCTTTTGCTTTCACGAGAAAGAAAATGGGATAAAGGGAACTCTCGCTGACGTCTGCATTGCCAAAGGCATGCTTTCTTTTCTTTTCTTTTCTTCATACCCACATGATGCTTTTACAAAATCACGTGGGTTCTTCATCAAGGTCCTGTCCTGTATATTTTCCTCTAGATTCACAAAATGACATTATCTCATCAAATTGACACATTTGTCTTGAGTGACGGTTTTTTTTATTTTTGTTTTTTTCCGGTCACGTTGTTCGTGATGACGCCAGTGACTCTTCCTTCGATGTTCCGAAAATGTGAATAAATTATATCGGAATTCCAGTGATATGTCTTCATCGCATCAAGCTCGAGCGTTCTCCGCAGATAATTGTTGTAAGGCAGTCAAATCTTTCTTCGCTTAGGACTTTTCAAGTTGTCCATTAGGGATACTTGCGGGAGGGTTGGTTGCCTCGCCAGAATTGCGCTCGCGCTGGAACTTGAAGACGCTGAATACAATCGTTGCAAGCACGTAAAACGCAAACCAAAGGGTGTAGATGATAAAAGCTGGGGTAGATGCCGACTGGACAAAGAGAATTCCAATGAAAATGTTGACGAACCCAAGCACAAGGGCCAGGCGGCCCATGTTCTTGTGAGCGAGCTCCCAGATCTTTCGGCCCGTTGAAGCAAGGCCAGTCGTAGGATCAGTCTTGTGCGGACGACACAATGCGTTGAGAGGCTGCAAAAGCCCAAGACCCATCACCACGACACCAATGACGGCATGAGCGCGTGCCAAGAAATGTCCGCCAGCAACCATGAGAAAGGCAATGATGAGACCAGCGACGGCCGCCACGATGCCCAGCGTATTCAGCGCGCGATGCAAGTGGAACCAAAGTGGATCCCAATCACGACCAAAACGAGCAATAAAGACGCCGAGAGGAATGAAGAAACCCCATCCCAGTCCCATGAGTGTGAAATGTGCAACACGCCATGCTGGAATCGGATCATCGTTGCACTCGAGCGACTCGAGCGACTGTAAGGCTGCAAAGGTTGACCCATACGAAAGGCGCCAGAGAGATGTGGACGTGGCCACTTGCAGGTACAGATCGCCATTCATTGTTGCCATCGAGGACTGCGCCGCCGGTTGGGACGGCACCTCTGTACCAGCGCCTTGTGCAAGATCAACTTGTTTCCACAAGTCGTTGTCGAGCGCGCTGCTCAAGGTGTTTAGTTGCCCTGGGGCATCCTGCGAAACCAGCACGCCACCAGCGCCACCATAGAGGAAAAACGTTCCATCGCCCAAGCTTGAATCGGCTGCCATGGCGCCAAAGTTGCGTCCATGCAGACAGGTTGGGCCAGGGCCCCGCCACGTTCCTGTGGCGCTGGTGGCTGTTGCTGAGAGGCCTTCCACTTCGAGAATCCAAGATTCGCTGCTCGGACAAGGTCCATATCCACCAGATCCGCAGCCGCCGTACATTGCGAGGAGGGCTTCATCTGGCGCCGACGCAGGGTTGAGCGCAGCACTTGCCACCAGGCATCGAGGCGTGGGGATGTCGCTGTCACTCGTGTCAATGGAGAGCCACTGCATGTCGCTAAGACGAAGCGCAAAGCTGTCGTCGAGGCGTTCGCGGGTATCGAATCCGTGACTCACAAGCAAATAGTCTTGACCTTGCACCGTTGTGAGCCCTCCTGCCATACCGTAGCGCGAACCAGGCGAGCCTGCAGTTGTGCCGTCAAGCACTTGGGTCCAAACGCCAGAGACAAGATCGAGGGTCCAAACGTCATTGTAGACCTCGAGGTCAGGCGTCTGGCCACCAAAGATGATCAGTCTGCCTGTGTCGTCGTCGACACCGCCGACGAGCGAGAATCGGGAAGTAGGGCCCTCATTAGCACTGGCCACGATGCGCCAGCTCTCCGAGACAGTGTCAAAGATGTACGCTGCCGCGCTTTCGTCGTCTTCATCGACTGCTCCGGTCACGACTCCACCAAAGAGCACAAGGGATTGGTTCGAGGGCCACGGGGCCATGATGGCAAAGTGCCGGGCCGGCGGCGACATTCCATTGTTGATAAGTTGAACCTCTTCCCATGTAGGGGTCTGCGCTGTGGCGCCTCCAATGAGCGTCGCCAGCGCTGCCAGAAGAGGCACGAGGCGATAACGGGAGTACATGGCTTTGGCCCTCAAGTCCAGCTCCTTTTTCCCTCGCTCGCTTCAAGTTGCTTGCTCGCTAAAGGCAGAACCTCGCCTCTCTCCTCTTCTTCTCCGTTGCCTTGGAGCGTTGCGGTTCTGCTTCGCGCTGGCCTGCGCGGCGACGTGCCGCCGTCCCGGCCACGCGCGGGCGAACTCGGTTTGCGGGCCGCGATCGGCCTCCTGGCGGCTCGCGGTCCTGCCGAGCTTGTCGTACTGGCACTTCGGGCGGTCGAAGTTGGCCCGTCGCGGCCTTGCACAAGGGTCGATCTGCTTCGTCGTGCGAGCCTCTCGCTCGACCCGTCCTGCCGTTGCGGGTGCTGCGCGCCAGCGCGACTAGCGCGAGGTTTCGCCGCTAGCTGACGCCTCTGCCTACGAACGGCACGGGCGTGGGCGAAGCCTGGGCTCCATGCCACGCAGAAATGCGTCGGGCTTGCTGTGATTGATCGATTGATCGCCAATGGAAGTTGGGACTTTCTCGATGCACACCTTGCCGTTAAAATGCACCCACACGATTGATGTTCGCGGGGCTCACATGCACTACGAGCGAGCGCGAGCTCGGGCCGAGAGCGAAATCTCGCGAGATCCGAACAATGCCGAAAGAAAATGAACCATGACCGATCCAGGATTGTTAATGTGGTAATCGTGATGGCGTTGCGAAAAGAGCGCTGACCCTTGCGTCTCGTGTGACAATGGCGTAGAAAGCAAGAGAGGTTCGATCGACCAGCAGCGAGCCTCGATACTTTTCGATCGTATGTCGTAGTCGCCGCGGCGGCATGGCGAACAGACGACGGGCAATCGGAAAATGGGGGTAAATTTGGCTCAGACGAGAAGCGCAACAGACTCGATGAGAAATTGAACTTTTATCTTTTGCAGGCATTCCGTAAGGCGAAGCAAGATCTGACCTTTGGCTTTGCTGTGATAGCTCGAAGGAAACAAGCCATGCGCTTGCGGCGAAGGAAGAACAAAGGAGCAATGCAGTTTTTGCCATCAAAATTGATCTTCCGTTGCGCACAGGTTCATGAGCTCTCAAGAGCGAAGGGACTTCTTGATCGTAGAATGTCATTCAGCAGAGACTGCTGCATTCCCTAGAGTAAGTCTAGTGGACATAGCAAAGCAATGGTAAACGAATGTAGGCAAGAGCCATCGTTGATCAATTTTGCCCCCTTTCCGCACATATGTGCAGCGAAACTTTTCTTCGCCTTTTTCTGTGCTTGCGACAGGCAGGCAGGCAGGCACGCACGCACGCAGGCAGGCAGGCAGGCAAGGGCCTCATCACAAGAGCGCGCCAGTAGACCATCCACCCATTGTGCCAGCAGCAGAGCACCCTCTCATCATAAAGCAACAATCTACTACCTACCATCGAATCTTCAAGGTCGTCAAGTGTGGGAGCATGCATAACAATCAATGGTGCGCCTCTCATCGTGCACGGAAAGGCGGTCTGTTTCCGTGCACGATAAAGTAGAGGCTGCTTCGCGCTCGAAGAGGGCGGCCGCGCACTGCAGTCAATGAATCAACTCTGACGCGGCGGCACGAGACGCGGCCCAGGCACCGCGGAGGCGACGAGGCAAAATGGCGACGCGCATCGAGCCCAAGGTGCTCCTGGCGAACGAGCGCACGTATGTTTCTTGGATGCGTATGGCGTCGGTGATGGGGGCGATCGGGTCCGGCCTCCTCGCGGGGGCCTCGGACCACGGCTCGGGCCAGGAGGCGCAGGGACAGGTCGCGTCCGGCGCCACGGGCGTGGCACGCGCGGCAGGCTTGGTGCTCATGCCTGTGGCAGTTCTCTTTGCGCTTCATGCGGCATACACGTACTGGTCGCGCAACGTCAAGATCCAAAAGCGCGTCTACACGGATATTGCGAACGAGACCGTGCCTCTGCTGCTTGGCGGCGTCTTGGTCGTTTCCCTCACCTCCGTCTTGCTTCTTGACATCATCATGGGCGACACAATTAGTCTCAAGTAGGCTTGAGGCAAAGAGCGTCAACGCTCTTCAAACTTATTCACACAAACGTAACCTCGTAGGCGTCCAATTTTTCGTAGCTGTTTCTTCTTTTTGATCGGGAGCTTGTTTCCGTTTCGTTGGTGTATCGCTTGTATAGAATTTGATTAATGGGGACTTTCAGTCAGTCTGCAACGAGCTCTACCAAACTCGTGTCAGGACTGAGAGAGACCATGAGATCGACTCCCCGATGTACATAGGAAAGCAGAAATGTCCCATAACGCGATGCGCAAAAACTTTATCAAATCGTTTACTACAATGGATGAAGCTTTTCAAGAATAGTCTTGTTCAAAGATCAATCATTCTTTTCTTTTTCTTGGTCAAGGATGAAAGCTTACTGCGCGAGTCTCGGTGGCCCCGAGCGCCATAGCAAGCTGACGCACGGCGCTGACATCAATGCCGTCGCGCTTCACCGTCGTACACTCGACATCGAGACCAGCCTCACTAAGCTGTCCAATGAAATCGCACACCATGCCGAAATTCAATTCCGGCGACTCTGCCTGCGCAAATTTGGCAAACGTGTTGGGGTCTGCGCCTGGGAGAAAGACGGAAGCCGATTTGATGCCCGCGGCCGCGAGTTGCTGCGCCGCACTAGCATTGTCGCCACCCGGCATGAGACCATTGGTCTTGATGCGCAAGGGCACGCCGTGCCTCGTTTCGCGAATAATTTGCGCAGCCTCGAGGATGGTGTCGAGCCGCAAAAGGGGCTCTCCGTATCCAGCAAAGGTGACGCCCTCATCATTTTCGCCCATGCCAATCATCTTCTTGCGCGGGTCGCTCGCGTACGCGTTATCAACGGCCTCGAACATGTCTTGCGCCGTGGGCTCTTCTTCGTCCTCGGGTAGCTTTGCGAACCCGGAGTCCTCCGGCATGCTGAAGCTCGGCCCGCGCTGCACGATGATGGGCACCGCGTTGCAGCGATTCGTCACGCCCAGATACAGCTTGGACCCCAGCCAGTACACGAGCCCTGGTCTCGCGCTCATTGTCTCCGCGCGCTCTCTTGCCTCGCGTCGTCCTCGCCCCTCGACTGCGCTCTTGCTTGCTGCACCACGCGGCGTTTGTTCGGGCTCTGCTGCTGCCGCCGCTGCTTGGGCAGCTTCGGCAAAGCGTCTTGCGTTCGAATAGTAAAAGCTCAAACCAGACAAACCCCGAACCGTGTCGGCAGCAGGCTGCAGCAAAGCCGCGACGACGCGGCGAGAGCGTGGGGACGCAGGACGTCTACGTCGAGGCCTTGGTCAAGCCAAAGCTAAAGCAGAAGCAGAAGCAGAAGAGAGAGCTTGACAAGACGGCGTGCAGAGAGAGACAGACTCGGATCCGCGACAGAGTCCCAACCATCGCCCGAAAGAAACCAAGAGCGTAGCGGACGGCGGCTCGCAGGAGCAACAGCTGCAGCTGCTGGCGACCTTGAGGAGAAAAGAGAATGATGCGCAAAGCGAGACTCATGCGGGAACTTGAGATGCTCAGCCGGGACCCGCCGCCGGGCGTGGCCGTGTGGCCGTCGACGGACAAGGACGGCGTTGAGCGCAACGACGTTCTCGACGCAACAGTACAGGGACCACCAGACTCGCCATATGAAGCTGGCGCCTTCAAGATGCGCGTCACTGTGCCCGGACGGTACCCACATGAACCTCCTGGCGTACAATTTGTCACCAAGGTGTACCATCCCAATGTGGATGGTGCAGGTCGCATCTGCCTCGACTCGCTCAAGATGCCTCCCAAGGGTGCATGGCAGCCGAGCCTCAACATTGGTCAAGTCCTTTCACAAATCCGTCTGCTCCTCGCAGAGCCTAACCCAGACGATCCGCTCATGCCCGAGATCAGTGAGGAACTCCGTAATGACCCGACGCGTTTTCGCCAACGTGCCAAAGAGCATACGGAACGCTATGCTGCCGTGGTAGATGCCTCTGCCGACGCAGACAAACCTGCAGACGCACAGTCTGCAGAGCCCGATGCAGTGCAGGATTGCAAAGACGCCGACTCGTCAAATGCCATGAAACGAAAGAATGCACCATCTCAAGATGGCAAAGATGAAACTTCGAAAGCCGCAAGCACCACCACCGACATCAAGCGTCACAAAGCAACAGCAGCTAGCTGACAATGTCTTAATTAAGCTTGACTTACCCAGATCTCTTTTCTTCCACGACAGAAAAGGAGAAACCCCTATTTGCGAGATGACTGGGGAAAAAAAGAAAAAGAAGGGAAATTTGTTATGTTGACATTGATTGGTTCTTCCCGTGGCTTGTCTCACCTTGTAAACTAACGACATTTGCAGACAACTTGTATCAACGACGCGACTGGCGAAGAGAGCTACGAATGGAAAAGATCTCGAGGTTGACGCAGGTGAAGTCCTCACGCGAGGCAAGGCAATCATTGCCAAAGGTGGCGCTGCTGCGGCTCGATCCAGCGCTGAGCATTTCATCGACAAAAAAAGCAAAACCGTCATCGCCTCCGCCCATGCCCAGTCCTCGTTCCGTGCTAAGCAGCCGAAAGAATCGGTTCTGGCCTGTCCACGGGAAAACACGAAGCATGCCATCGCCGTACTTTGATGCCCGAGGGTTGCCAAATGTAAACACAAAACTTTCGCCGTCCCCACTCCGGCCCTCCACATAACTATTTTCGTTCTGGAATTCCTCAACAACGAGTCCAGAAGGTAGAAAGCCGCCAAAGACGAAGCCATGCGAGTCCTGCAGGGCAATGACGACCGGGTGACGGCACGTCGCCGTGATCTCACGGACGGCAAGCGTCGACGCACCGTCTCGCCGCATTGCAAAAATTCGGGTCCACGTCGAAACGGTGCGCAACGCAGTCGGCAGCGCGCGCTCTAGCTGCTTTTGGAGTGCAATCGACAGCACGCTGTCAGAAGTGTCCGGTGCGAAGCGGCGTACCGCATTGCTCGAGATGGCAGCAGCCGCAGTAGGCGTCACGCGCGGCCGGTGTTGCGGCTCGCTCTCCAGAGCTTCCTGCTGATAGTCGGCGGGGCAAATTTCGGGGCCTGGGCTCGACGACGTCGAGCGTGTGTCAACGTTGGAGAGGGCCCCAGCATCTGCAAGAGCCGAGAGCGCCGAGGCCGCAGACGATGTCCGCGGCCTCGACATTTCAGAAGATTGAGATGCGTACAAGAGGTCAGGGATTTCTGACTCAATGCCGAGCGCGTGCGAAAGTACGGACTTGGCCGACGCGACCGAAAGTGTACGATTAATTGCAATCATTTCGTCGTCAGCGGGAGGGTGCTCCTCCATAAAGATGTGCTGCGCCGCAGCCTTGGTGAGCGAAGTGCGACGGTTCGCAGCGCTTCGCTTGGCCGCCTCGCGGACCGTGTCAGAGACTGAAGGACGAAGGGGCTCGGGCGTAGTCTTGTCCCAGAGAAACACGGAGGCGACATTCTCGTAAGGACCAAAGACTGCGACATTTTCCCGTGCCATGGCCTCGATGATGTTCTGTACATTGATGCGACCAATTGGTTTCTCATCTTCGTCCACAATGTAGACGCCGTGCACCTTGTGCTGGACAATCCGACCAATCGTTGTCTTGAGCGAGGCGTTCTCACGAACGGGCACAGCCTCGTATCTTGTTTTACCGAGATGCATCTCGGAGATTCTATTCGCATTTTCCAAAAAATCGCCAATCGTGAGCTCGCTGAGATCGTGTGGCTTGTGCTCGTCCATCTCGAGTCTGCAGAGGAACCAAGCGTCCACGGAGCCAATCGTGGCGACCAAACGGCCGTCGGCATCTACTACGGGAACTGCGTCGACCTCGTCACTGTTCATGATTCGATGAAAGGGCTCGAGAATCGTATCGGTCAGTGAGTACGCTACAATGCCTCGCTCAACGGCGTCCTCGTTGAGCTCTGTGGTCTCAAAGTACTCCTCGACGCGACTGTCCACCCTGGCCTGTAACAGCCTAGTAAAGACCTGATTGATGATTTCGGATTGCGAAATGACTTTGATAATCCGGCCCGTCATCGGATCTTCTACAGGGATGCGCTTGACATCCTTGGTGAGCGCAGACAAGACTCTCTTCATTGGAGTTGACACGCGGAGTGGATGCCACTGGGCAAGGTGGCGGTTGTGTTCCCGAAAGAAGACCGATACTTTGAGGTCGAGACCAAACCAGTTGGAAGTCTCTGAAGCGCCGAGCTCAATGCCATGGATATTGAAGGAGTTCTCGTGCGCTCGAGCCGTCGAGCCGGCGCGGCGTCGTCGCGCGGCGCGGAGTTTGAGGGTGAACTGCATGGCATCCTGGATGTCAAAGAGGCCCAAGTAAGAACGCGAAGTCTCGTCCCACACGGGCGCAGAGGACACGCCTTGCTCCAAGAGATAGAACATGGCGTCTCCGATGGTGGTCGAGCTTTGAATTTCATACATGACTCCAGCGTCGTCGCCTTTGACGGCGCCGAAGCTCGAGGTGTGCAAGATGGATTCCCCGGCGCGTTTGAGAGCAGCGGCGTCAGGAATGGCTGTTCGATCTCTCTCCGATCTGCTACCGCCTTCGTCGCGACTTCCACGACTGCGACTGCGACTCCTTGTCAGACGTTTAACCCGGGCTCGCAGACTGCCTTTCGTTTTCGTGCGACCCTGTCGGCCGCGATCTCTGCTGCCGTCGCTGCCATCGTCGCCCAATGAAGAAGAAGAGGCATTCGCGGGAGCCATCGCTACGATGGAGCTTGTGAGAGCTGCGGTGCCATGGGGTCCGGAAAAAATATCAGGGTCTTGTGTGTCTTCGACAAGCTTGCTTCGTTCCTTGCGCATAATTTCGTGGTAGTTGGACTTGCCCACGTTCATGGCTTGTTTGACAAAATACTCGCCCATGCGCGCAACAATTTCGCGCTCCTGCGCGGTCTCAGGAGCCACGCCGTAGCGGTGACAGGCTGCAACGACGATGAGTCTTTTGGTGAATGCGTGTCCCTCGAGTGTGACGGTCACTTTGGCGGGTGCGAACGAGCTGGGCACCTCAAAACACCTGTACTCCTCTTTGACGCCAGAGAGATCAAGGGGCATGTATGCCTTGAAGAGGCCCTCGCGATACGGGGAATCGACTTCGACTCTAACGTCGACGGAAAACAGCGACTGCGAGGTCTCGGCGGTGAAGCGGCGCAGGAGCATGGAGTTCTGGATCTTGAACCGCTCAAAGCGGAGCGTGCCTTTTTCATTCAAGGCATACGGGAGGGAACACACAAAGTAGTAAAACCCTCCTTTTTCGAGGTTAAACTCGAAGCGCACGGTCTCCTTGCCTATGCCTCCCCGCATCGTCCCGTACACCTCATTGCCTTCCTCGAGCTCCCAGATCTTCTCCATCGTGTGTGTTTGTTTGTGTTCGGCGGCGGAGGACGAGTTCACTCGCCTCGGCTTTGCTTCGCAGCTCCGCTGATGTGCCAAGCGGATCTGAGTTTGACTCCAGACTCTTGCTGTTTGCGTGCCCCTCCTCCGCCCCGGTTTCGTCGTCGCCGCCCGTCCGTCCGTCCGCCGGGCGTCTTCCGTCGCGGTGCGCCGGGCCTTGCGCGGGGACGGGCGTTAGAGAAAAAAGGTTCTCCCGCCGAGGCCAGGTTCGAATCAAGACCCCTCGGGGACGTGTCCGCGGCCAGGTCGCAGCCCTCCCTCCCTCCCTCGCTCGCTCGCTCTCCTGCGCGGGCGTGCAGGCGCGCAGGGGGCGTGCGAAGACGTTCTGCAGGGGCGGGCGGGCGGGGAGAGCCCGGGGCCGACGGTCGCTGCGCGGCGCGGCGACGCGCGACGCGGGTCCTCCGCGTCCGATTTGCAAGTTTGCTTCGACAGCGCGAGAGCGAGATCCAGGCGACGGAAAGAAAGAAAGAAAGAAAGAAAGAAAGAAAGAAAGAAAGAAAGAAAGAAAGAAAGAAAGAAAGAAAGAAAGAAAGAAAGAAAGAAAGAAAGAAAGCAAGCTGCGCAAGAGGCGTGCCGCCAAGAGAAGTATCCGCGCCCGCACAGTGGGCCGCGGGCCGTCCCAAGGTAAGTATTTCCGGAACACGGGTTGCAGGCCAGGACGCGTACGCGTACGTGCTGATCAGCTTGGAGGCGGTGAAGGAGGAGGAGGAGAAGCTGAAGGAGGAGAAGACGCCGCCAGCCACGGCCAGCCAGAGGAATGTTGGAGTCGCGAGGCAAGAAAAGCAGCTCTCGCTGCGAGGGCAACCAGTCCAGAAGCCCCAAAACTGCCACCGGGGCGGCAGGTGCAGCTGGCTGGAGTGAGTGGCAGGTCTCGCGAGTTTGGCGTATACGTTGATGTGAGTCAAGGCGCGCCTGGATGAAGTGGCCCGCGGAAAAAAGGCGGCGCTGGCGAACGCAAAGGACGCAGCGCTCGCTCGGCCGCTGTGCTCTTGCCAATGCATGCGGGGCTGGGCAGCGCAGCGCCGTGTGCGACGCCCGGGACCTGCGCAGACCCGGCGGCCAGTCAGCCAGCCAGGTGGCCGACCTGACTGAGCTCGTTCGCGCAACGAGGAGTGGGGAGAGCGGCAGCGTTTATTTACGCCAGCCAGGTGCGGACGGAGCGTGTGCGTGCACGTGCCGCGCAAAAAAGCCGACGGCGACGGCGACGCTGCCAGCAGCGACAGCTGGCTGGCTGGTTGGCTAGCTGGCTGGTTGCAAAATCCGGTCGCAAGCGCGAGGGAGCGCTTGGCGTCGAAAAGCTTGTCCGTCTGCAAGAAGAGGCAGGCATCGCGGGCCATGGACGCCAGTGAGCGCGAAGACGGCGTCGCGAGGAAATTAGTCGCAGTCGCAGTTGCAGTCGCAGGAAGAGGGTCGAACTTGCTTGGACTTGATTGACCTCGAGGGCATCGTCATCAGCCAGTGGGCAGCCACAGCTTTCTCGAAACGGCCGCGTCCCAGCGGGCATGGGAGCTTGTGACACCTTGCTTGGGTGAATTGATTGCCATGGTTGATTGATTGATTGATTGATTGATTGACCACTGGTGATTGATTGATTGATTGATTGATCGATTTGTGGAGCGTGGGAAACGATGAAGACGAGGCAAATTGAATTGTGCGCCGAATTATGGCACAAGATGCTTTCAACAGCATTGGCAGTGGTGGAGCGCGAATCTTGTCGTCGCAACTGCAAAGCAAGGAGGAAGAGGACAAGCCAAGTTGACTGCCTGCCAAAGGGTTTGTTCGGGGTCCAACGAGATGGGGCAAGGAAAGGCAGGTGGTTTGCAGCTGCAACTGCAGCTGGCTGCTGGCAGCTACAGGCACCATTGAGGACCCGAAGAAGAGGCGCAGGAGAGAGACCCCGAGAAGTGAAACGTGCCGCCCGCCGCAGCCAGCAGCTGTGCTGCAGCAGCCGCCAAAGCATTGGTTTGGCTCGGGTCAAGTGCCTAACAGCTGCATGACTAGCAACCATGGCGAGCGATGCCAAGAACTTGCGAAGCGTCCGGGCCGCGATGGCGGGGTCGTTTCTTGCCTGGCGAGCCCGAGCGCCAACACCTGGCTACTACTAGCTAAAAGGCGGGATGCGTCATAAGCGTAGAAGCTACGACGACTGACGCTCAGGAACTGGTTGGCGTCTTTCTTTCTGTGTGGTCTCGCAGTGGCCGGTCCGAGTCATCCGCACGGCCACGCCACCACGTCATGCTTCATGCTTGCATGTTTGCGTTGATCGCTCGCATAGTAGCTTGCCGGGCATTCTCGCCTGCGCGCGGTCGTCGTCATCGCAGAGTCCTTATCCATCTCAATGCCAGCACTCTCGCGATCGTGACTTGTGTCCTCACGGCGGCACGCTCTGCACGGACGCAGTAGTTCTTCCCCAGCGAGGCAAGGTATGCAATGCGAAACAGGCCGAGGTCTGCGCGCGACCGTCGCAGGCGCCGAGGTCTCGACCCGTGCGCTCGTCGCCGCGCAGAGCGAGCGTCTCGTTCTCCGGTCCCGAGCGAGGTTTCGAATGTGGTTTTGGACCTGGCAGAATTCAAATCCATCGGCCGCAGCTCGTTGTTCTCAGTGTCAGTCTCACGTTTTCAAGTCGAAGAGCAGAAACGCGGCAGACGCGCAAGGCTTGGCGGCCGCGCGGAGCGCAGCCCCGGCGCGGCGCGGCGCGGGCGAGGACAGCGAGGCTGCGCGGCGCCGCGCAAGCGAAGGCGCGAGCGGGAGCGAGAGAGAAAGCGCGAGCTCCTCGCACAGGGCGGACGCTGGTTCGAACTCAACTCAGGTCTTGCGCTCGGGGCGTGATGGCGCACGAGCAGCAGCAGCAGCAGCAGCAGCAGCAGGAGAAGGAGAAGCAGGAGAGTCCGCTCGGGGTGGCGGGCGACGGGAAAGAAGACCTGCAGCGAGATGGTCGTGCGGAGGTAGTTGGCGCGGAGCCACGAGCGCAGACCGCTCCGCAAGGACGAGCGCCAGCGCAAAACTCGGGCAAAGAGCGACGAAGGGACTTCTTGCGGCACAGACACAGCAGCGGGGGCCGCGGGACCAGCGCAGACACAGCGGCGAGCGCACGTTCCGTGAATCTCAATGGGCTCTCGGACCTGCTGCGCAGCATGGAAGACGACATTGCCAATGTCGGCCGTCGCCTCGACGGCACGGGCGGATTCAACTCCTCCGACGACATTGCTGAAAATCTTGCCGAGGATGACGCGGAAATGGTCGCTTCTGCCGCCGTAAGTCTTGGCGTCAACGGAAGTCATGACAATGACGAGGACAATCTTGGCAACGACGCCGGCGACGTGGCAAGTGCAGATATGAGCCATATCGACGACGGAGACGACGCACCTTTTGCAGGTGCTCAAGCCTCCCGACGCAGGCCCGACCCCATGAATGACATGCCCATGTTTCCGACGTGGTTCGGTCGTAGCGTGTCAGACTTTACCAATGGCATTGCAAGCCCAAGATCGTTTGACGATGCACAATCCGACGAGACCAAATCTCTGGGCAAGGATCATAGGTCGAGCGATGACAGCGACAGTGTCAATGTCAGCGACAGTATCGCGCGGACTCGAACCAGCGTAGGACCATCCGTGCGCCGCGTCTACTCCCCCGTGAGCCAGCTGCGAAAAACGCTCAAGAGGACGCACTCCACCGGGGATGTGAGCAATCCTGATCAAGACAACAATAACAGCTCCAGCGGAGACCGCCTTTTTCTTTCCTTTCCTCTTCGCAGGGCTTCCACCGCCGACTCCAGCGCAGCGGGTTCTTCGGCCTCCAACGGAGCAGTGGCCTCTCCGACTGCTCTTGCGGCAGGACTGTATGCGCAAGAGAGAAATCGAAGAGGGCGATCCTGGAGTGCTTCCTCCAACATTGTACTCGAACAGTTCTTAAACTTTGAGGATGACCTCAACGACGTTCACGCCAAATTGTATGTGGACTTTACCTCTCCAGAAGCCCTCATTCTTCTTTCCACAAAGCGACTTCAGCAGTTCAAGGTTCAACTCTGTCACCTTGAAGAGTCCTTGCAGGATCTGGCGTCAATTAAAATTGCCTCGATTGATCTTACCGAGGTAACCTCGGGACGGAGGGAACTTGACGTCAAACGAATTTCGCTCCTGCGCCGCTGCCGTGAGTACCTCGACCACAGCAAAGATATTAGAGTTGAAGTCACAAGAATTCTCAAGGCTCGGGTGGACTTTGATCAAGAGCGCATCATTCGTCTCTTCACGGCGACATGGAACGTTGGCAATCAAGCCCCGGATCCAAGCGAACTCGAACGCTGGATCCCTCGCGGAGGCGGGGAAAACGACGTCCTGGCCATTGGTCTGCAGGAGTGCGAATATGACCTCACTCAGGACATGCGCAAGACGGTCACGAGCGGCCAAATGCAGCGCAAAATGACTCGTCAGGATCTGGAAAAACTCGGCGCGCACGCTCGCTTTGGGAGTGGCGTTCTCACAGCCAGTCACAAGCACAATCGACTTGGCGCCTACACCTTGTACTATCGTCTGAAATTCGAAAACGGCCTGAAAAAGACCATCACCTCGAACGTTGGCATTCACGTGAGCAGCATCATTTTGGACCACATTGGTCCCGAGTGGGCTCTCGTCCGCGAGTCCGAGCTTGCGCAAATGCGCCTCTTCGTGTTTGCGAAAAAGGCGCATTTGCATGCCATCTCGGACGTCCAGTACGCCTCCGAGGCAACTGGGGTTGGCGGCATTGGCGCCAACAAGGGCGGTGTTGCTGCGAGCTTTACCATGTATGGCATGCGTATGGGTTGGATTAGTTGCCACCTCGCCGCACACAAGAAACAACGATACCTCAAGGCGCGCAACAATGACCTCGCAGAAATTTTCATGTCCTTTGACAAGAAACTCTCCAGCCGCTGGTACAATCTCACATCTGTGCTTGACCACATTTTCTTGCTCGGCGACCTCAATTATCGCATTGATCTCGGACTCGCCGGCCTGGTCCCCACGAGCGCCGTCAAGATGGTACAGCGTCTGCCCACGGACTCGAGTATGCAGTCGTATCTATCGTCAAATGGCGCCGTGCGCGCAACGGCGCGCACGGCGTCGTCATCGTCGGCTTCCTTGATTACCCCTTCATCAAAGGCAAAATCATCGTCTGGTGCACAAAAGCAGCAAACGACGAGCGCCAATGCACTCTCACGGTTTAGCTCGTCAGAGGCCTGCGAAGACGACTGCGAGAGCGACGATGGATCGGCGGTGTTTAAGCCCGAGTCCGGCGACTTGATTGTGGAAATCAAGGCAGACGTCTCGGCTGCAGAATCCGGGGATAGGCCCCAGATTCAGAGCACGCCCTCGCGACACACGGATAGTACAATGGAAGAGTGGAACAGGGTTACGAACCTCATCTTCAAGCGCGATTGGGCTACACTGCATGCTGCAGACCAATTACGTGCAGAAATGAAGGCGCGTAGAGTGCTCACCTCGTTTCAGGAGGGTACCATGAACTTTGCGCCAACCTTCAAAGTTATGCGAGACAAACCGTTTTCGGCATACGTCTTTCAGCGTTGCCCTTCCTATTGCGACCGTATTCTCTGGCATTCGCTTCCAGGAATGCGCGAGCGCATCAAGCAGCTTCGTCTCGAGGCCTGTCATGACGTGACAACCTCGGATCATAAGCCTGTCGTTGCCGAATTCGTCATGAAGATACGCGAAGCCCATCCTGGTCTTCCTCTCCAAACGCTCGACACCCTGTCAGAGGAAGTCATCGGTAATTTTGCTCCAGAACTTCGCGATCGTCTTGAAAATTTGCACAAGGATGGCGGTTTCCAGGTTGGCAAGGCTCGCCACGCCCGCGAACAGTCACCCTCTGACGATAAGACTCTTGCGCACAGTGACAAGAGCGATGGAGGTCTCCGCACGGACGACAGTGAGGGTCGTCATCACCATCACCATCACCATCATCACTCTCACCACCACCACCGCCACCACCACCAACAGAAACAGAAACAGCATAGGCACCATCGACGTTCCTCGTCTCTGAGCGATAAGAAGAAGGCTGCCATGGAGGCAGAGCTCTGGGGATCTGGCGACTTGCCCAGTAAAAAATCAATGCGTGCATACGCCGTAAGTGATCTGGAAGAGCCAATCCCGCCTGGCGGCATGCGCATTCGCATTACCAACTTCAAGGTCAAGGACCTCACCTCACGAGACTACGATGGCCAAGCTTCGCCTTTTGTTGTCTTTTGCTCGCCGAACTTGTTCACACCTCGACAGCTCGGCTACAATCCCAAACGTGGCGCAGCGCATACACCGGTGCTTCGTCATCGTCTGTCGGCCGAATGGTCAGATGACCAGATTCCTGAAATCCCGTGCCCGTTGGTGTTTGCCAAAGCAAGCCAGATGCGGCGATGCCATCTCGTCTTTGCCGTGTGGGATCTCGACTCTGTCTCCCGCGAACACAGCCTGGGTCAGGGTAATCTCGGTCTAGGTCCTATTGCTGACGAGTACGAGCGGCGGGCAGAAGCAACAAACAAGGCCTACGGGACGATCAGTACAGATCCTATCGTGTTTGCAACACCGATTCTAATGAACGGTCGTCAGGCAGGGATCGTGAGTGGGTCGATCCAGCTCTTAGGGCCGGACTGGACCGACCACAAACTCGCATCAGCTCGTGCAGCGCCAGTAGCGAAGCCACACAAACCACACAAACCCGTTGGGTGCTGCACCGTGCAATAGTTTTCCCTTTTCATTCCTTTTTCGTTTGTTTCCTTCTTATTAGAATTTGGAAAGAGAAGAAATGGAAAAAAATCAAAGAAAGCTGTCGCGGTAAACTCTTCGCGCTCACAAGCGAGAGAAAAAGGGATGGCAAACAAATTGGGTGGTTACGTAAAACAGTGTTCTATAGCTATTATATATCGCTCAAAATTGATTAGACGAGTCATCCATCCACCCGAACCCCTCAGACTCCAGGACGTCGACGTGTTCGTGTGCTTGACCGACGAGGCGGCTTTGTGACCTCCGCGTCACCCTGATCGTTCTCGTCCTTAGCCTTGAGTGCAGCGCTCCTTCGAGGCTTTGCAAGTGACTTTGCGCTCGCAGCTCGAGGCCTTTTCCGGCTTGTCCTGGTTTTCTCCTCCGCACGCTCAGGCGAAGATGTATCCGTGTCGACGCTGGGCTCGTCCTTTAAGTCAGATTTGGCAGAGGCTGTCCCGTTCGTCTTTTTCTGCAACGCTGGCACGATTGCGGAGGTCCGCCCTCCTACAGTGATGAAGTCAATCTTGTGACCGAGAATTTTTGCCGGTCCCTTTCCCTTGCCCCAGCGTTTGTGAAAAAGCCATGTCTCAGGGAACTTTTCTCGTGCTTGAAGCGCTTTGCAAGCCTGCGTGCAGACTGTTACGATGGCATTGTGCACGCGAGCAATGGCCGCTTCAGTGAGGTCATTGCTTGCCGTCTCTGGGTGTAGACGGGACTGAAAGATGACCTCATCTACGATCCAGTTGCCGAGTCCACACACAACACGTTCTTGGTTCATGAGAAGTGCCTTTATACTCAATTTGCTAGAGTGCAGCGCGCTCGTAAAGGCCGCAAGCGATGGCATCTCCGTGTACGGATCAGGGGCCAGTTTGGACACTGGAGCTTCCTTTGCGGGGTCTTTGCGCAAGCAAATTCGCCCGAAGCGGCGCTGATTCGTGAAAGCAACGCGTGTTCCATCCGCAAGGACAAATTCGCACTTGGTAAATCTGGGTGGCCACTCCTCGTCGTGGACCTTAAAGTCCATGTAGCTCTGCGAAGGAACGCCCTTCACGACGAAGGATCCAGTCATGCGAAAATGGAAGAGTGGGTGCAGACCTGTACGCTGCGCGTTTCCATCCTCGTCAACTTTTTCCATGTCCCACCAGAGATGCTTGCCCTTGCGAAGCACAGCCTTGCAAGTTGTCCCCTTAATCGCGGTTTCAAAGGTTGCGCCATCGGGGATCGAGGTCTTTTCAAAGACGGTATCATCGAACTTTCCGTGTCGTGGGCCGCCTCCGCTCTCGATGGTGATCACCTCTACGATGGGCTTGCCCTGTAGGTGCTTCTCTAACGTCCACCGCGCGTACTCGACCTCTGCGAGCTCGGGCATGAGCTTTGCGGAGAGTGAACCCTTTTTGGCTTCGAGTCTCTCGGGGTTCTTCTTCTCTTCGAGTGCCAGAGTGCCAGAGTGCCAAGCTATGCTGACTGTCTACTTTTCGAGGGTTTCTGGCACCTACTAGCGGAGCCGCAGCCGCTAGAGTGCGCAGCCGTGCGCTTTGATGGACCTCGTGGGCTTCGTTCGACCTTTGCTTTGCGGTTGAAAATAGTGCCAGGCCCGAAGCCGTGCAGTATCTCAGCGGTACACACCTTGAGAACATCGCCGATCCGCTCGAACCTGGAACACACGAGCGCAGTGGTGCCAACACGAGCGCAGTGGTTTGTTGCGAATGTTGTTGTAGGCCGTAAAGACAGGCATGCAATGCAACGATGGACACCACTCCAGAAGAGACTGCTCGATGGGAGCTAGCTGCATTACTGAGAGATCATCTGGCGCTGGTTGGCACAGGAGGATCAGAAGCGTCGCTGGAACGCCTCGCACGCGCAGTCAAAGATGCAAAGAAACGCCTGCAGGAGGACGCTTCAGCACATGGAGGACCCCGATGCATATTAAGACTTGACGAGCAGGTGGGCCTGCCTTCGAACATATTGAAGTCAAAGGGGCCGAAAAAGTCCTGCCGCAAGCAAGGAACATTCATGCCGCACCGTCGACAGGGCCATGCCCCACCCAAACGACCCATCAAAGCTTTATCAGGACTCATGGTTGACCCCATGTGCACACGGGGTAAAAATGGCTGTCAATATCGTGCTAGCGAGGCCCAACAGCTCACAGGAGGGGCCTTGCCAGAATTCGTTCCTCGGCAACGACATTTGCAACGGCGAGATCGACATACAACGAGAATGAGCTCACATGACGGCACAGAAGCCGCGACTCCATTGGAGTTACAATCCAGACGAATTCTTGGCCCTGCAGCAAGTGAGCAAATGCGCGAAGAGCTCGTATGTGACTCGCTGGTATCGCCGGGTGCAGGTTTGAAGACGGCTTCGAAGCGGCCGTCCACAGCCCGTGCGCGACGGCCACAACAGGTGGCAAATCGCCCCAAGTCTGCACGTGGAAAGAGCTTTTAGGGAAGAAAAGAATGAATTTATCTGCGCACGGCAAGAACTTTAAGAAAAGGTGAGCTTACCTACAAAGAAACAGGCGCAAGCTCAGATCCCTCTTCCCTTTTTTCATTTTTTCTTTTTACCGTGCAGATTCTTCTTACCTTCCTTTTCATTTCTTTCTATGTGCAAGCTCAGAGAGGCTAACTATTCAATGATTGCGCGCACGCTGCAGAAAATTTCGTTTTCAAGGTAAAATCTCAAAAGGCATGTTTTTATATAAAAAAGGAAAACCTAGAACCATTGGTGCGTACACATCGCTTTCCCTCCCCTGGGTCGCTGGCACACGGTCGGAGCTAGCTAGAAAGTATGCTGCAGTCAAGTGATTAACGACGACGCATGAGGACGCAAAGCGCCACAGAGAGAATAACGAAGATTACGCCAAGAACCACAGTTGCGGCGATCGCCCCTGCGGGCCAGCTGCCATCGTCATCACCATCGTCGCCATCTTCCGCCGCCAGCACCCGACGACGCGACTGAGCCCCCGAGGTCTCGAGGCGAATGAGCGGCGAGTCGCTCGTGGAAAGATAAATGGCATCATTCGCAAGAAGTGGCAGACTGGTGACCTTGGACTGAAGCTCGGTCGTGTCAAGTGCTGAGAAGTCGCCGCCCGGGGCCATGGCGATCACGTTGCCCGAGACAAGAACGAGATTTCCTTCCGAGTCAGGTCCCATCCCGAACATGGAGAGCTGCGCGTCATCAAAGACCAGGCTTTGAATGTCTGAATCCAATGACATGTCAGTCGCGTTGATCGCCGTCAAGAGGCCCTGACGATTGAGAACGTAGAGGATGCCTACGCTTGCGTCCATGAACAGATTTGCGTCAACCTCGGACGTCACGTTTGCATGCAGACTGTCCTCGCCCGTGTACGGCACTCTGACGATCGAAGTCACACTGCTCTCCTCGCTCAGGAACACAGGAATGTAAAAGACCTCGGCATCGTCGTCGTACAATGGAATGCCCGAAAAGGCCCCGCCAAGCGACGTTTTCCAGTTGGTGAGACCCGTCAAGAAGGAGACACGATTGACGTGACCGCTGCGGCAGGCAGTGATAACGGCCTGATCCGAGATGATGTGCACGCCACCCACGACGTAGTCATACGTCTCGTTGGAACAAATGGGTCGTCGCCAGGCCTGGGGCGGGTCTTGCGTCGCCGGATCATCTGCAGTACTGATTTTGTGCAGCATGGCCGAGGATACACCAGGCACAGCATCGGTGGCGACGAGAACATAGTCGGCGTCCGCAGGAACGGCGGCAGCGGCGCGAATTCGCGCCCCAAGGTTCCATGCCTGCTTAACGGAGCCATCGCCCTCTGAAACGCGGTAAAAGTAGCCGTCCGAGGATCCAACAAAGATATCATCCGAGCCCTCGGCACCAACCACGGCCGGGGCCTCAAAGCTTGCCGTAGACGAAGCGCCCTCCAGTACCCAGGCCACCTCGCCAGACTCGGGATCGACACTGATGAGACTTCCGGCCGTGCCGTCGGTTTGTGCCACGGAGCCAACGATGATGTTGCCGGAGTTGCCAAGAATCGGGGCGCTCCGACCACCACCAAGGCCTTCGGAGACCTCAAAGGAAACTTCGAGACTGCCATCACCAAGAGCGATATCGTCCTGCGCGTTGGCATTGCGCGAGGAAAACGACGGCGTCGCGGAGGAAGTCTCAAAGCCGGCACCGGGGGCGCTCTGGTACTCATATGACTGGGCGTTGACGTGCAGCGCGAGGTCCCTGCAGGCCTTGCTGGGCTCGCACTCCTCGCTGCCTTCCTGGGCAGCGATATCGCTCAGGCACTGATCCTTTTCTGCGGTGAGATCGATGCCCGTGCAGCCAGCGGAAGCGCAGGAGGCCAAGGCCGTGTACAATTGACTCATCGTTTCGCACGAAGCCGAAGCATTGCGCTCCAGCTCAATGGCACTACGCACAGTTTCCACGCAGGTGACTTGCTCGTCAGAGCAAACGGTGATGTCGTCGAGACTGATGGTATACGTTCCTAGACGGAAGCTAAGCTCATCAAGGGTGCTCAAATCTTCCGCTCCGAAGATAAGCGAGACGTTTGCAAAGGCTCCGATTTTTTGCTTGTTGGGGAAGGCGTTGAGAGCGACGATGGTGTTGGCGTCGTCACTTCGGAGGTTTTGCACAATTTCTTCGGCGGCAGCGTGATCGTTGCCAATCGCACCATCGGTGAAAATGAAGACGAGAGGGTATCGCGTGGCGTTGGCGTCCGGGTCGGCAACATTGGCTGGCACACCGAGTTCAGCATTGGTCGTGGCCTTGGTCTCGTTAATGTAATATTGGACCTGGTCTAGCGCGCCCCACGCGCACGAATAGCCCTTCATCTGCTGGTCGGCGAGGTTGACCCAGGCCTCTTCGATGAGGGTCTCGTTGTTCGTGGGAAGCAACAAAGTCTTGCGGTCCTTGCCGGTGCCGGGGCAGCGAAAGATGGTAAGGCTGATGCGCGGGTTGCCTTGATTGGCGCTTTCGCATACCTCTTGAACAGCGCTGTATGCTGCTTTCATGTAGATGTTGATGACCTCCCAGCACGCCTTCTTTGACGTGTAGCTCGAGTCATACACGTTTTCTCGCAGGTACTCCAGACACTCATCATCGTTGTCGTCCATGGACCCACTGTTATCAAAGACGCCGTACACGTCAATGTCGCATGAGGGCACGACGGCATCCTCGCCGGTGCTGAGGCCAACGCAGGCCAGCACGCAGAGCGCCGCCACGTAGGTGGCGCGGAGGCCGGTCATCCTCGATGACCTCGGTTGGCGTCGACTGCTTCTCCGACCGCCTCCACCCGAAGGCGCCCGTCCGAGCAAGTTACGGTTCTACCGCCCTCGCTCGCTCGCTCGCTCACCCGTCCGGACGGTAAAGTGTGCGTAAGCTTGGCTCGGCTCGACTCGACGCGACGCTTCGCGACTCTAAAAGCGTCGGGCGTCGGGACAAGACGCGTGCGAGTGGACAGCCCGCTCGCTCACCGGACCTACCGAGGACGGCGAAGAAGAAGAAGAAGAAGACGGAGAAGACGATGTGCGCGAACGACTTGAACGCGAGTCGGGGCGCGGTCGGCGCGGGTCGCGGCTAGAAGAAGGCCGGAGACCCGAGGCCAGGGCTCGCGGCTGGCTCTGCCTCGCGCGCAGGAGCAGGCTGCTGGTGTTGCTGCTGCAGCAGTGCAGCTGCAGCAGCCAGGAAGCGAGCGGCGCGGACCGAGGGTTGGACCTCTGGCTCCGATTCCCGCCGCCGATCGATCGGCCGGGCGAGCGAGCGCGCGCGCGAGCGGGGGAAACGGGGCAAGCGGGGAGCGGAGGCTCGGCGGAGCGCGCGCGCTGCGTGCGAGCGCAGCGGCTACGACTGTCCGGCAGGCCTGGCAGGCAGGCTGGTGGCGGCGGTGTGGTTTGGGTTTGAATTGGAGACTTGGATTCGCGAGGACTTTTTGGCGTTTGAAAAAGCCGCCAGCAAACAAGCAAGCAGGACCAGAAAGCGGAAGTGAAACTTCGCGGCGGCGCGTACTATGGCCTATGCCGAGCGGCAAGTCGAAAATTTCGGGACCGCCCACTTGCCGGCCGCAGTTCGGCACTTGCCGCCGAGGCCGGGGAAATCTCGCCCCGGGAAAGAACGCAGGGAGACGGTCTGTAAAACCGCGGTAGATGGAAACGCTAGGAGACGCGCCGCCGTTCTTTGGGGTGTTCTGTAAGCGGAGATTTCGGGGGATCCATTTCTGAGACACGGTTTCTCCGATGGGACTCGTTGTTGTGCTGCGTCCGAGGCCTGAAGCTGGCTTCAGCTGGGAACAATCGTTTGGGACATAGAGTGGCGGCGCGACCGCGCCGCAAGGCATAGAGACCGGCAGACGCGAGGTGGCTTATTTAATTTTTTCTTTTATACCAACGAGAAACGCGGAGTCGGTCATCGTTTGGTTGGCGAGGCGCAAGGAAGATGGCGTTACTTGCAAATTCTTATCGGTCGCAGCCATGACCACTAATAGGCCTAGGTCTACTATTGTAAGAAAGAAAGGAAAGGAGGCATGAACGGCGCGTGCCGTCTGCGCTGGCTACCGGCCGAACGGCCGACCGGTCTTGACTCGCCTCTTGACTTCCAAGCCAAAGCCACACTGTGCGGCTGCATGCATGTCGCAAACATGGCTCGCTCGAGAGAATTTCTTCTCTAGACCTGCAAGCTTCGTAGCAGCTCCGTTTTGAAGACAGAAAGTGGTATGGGACTGGACAGACGATGGTCACCCCCATCTTCGGCATTCACGGCAATGTAAAATCCAGCGTCTGCAGCATCGCAGTCTCCTCCCGTAGAAGGAAGGCTTCGGCGACGAGCACGGAGATACGCGGCATGAAAGTCAGCTGCAGTCTGTTCTGAGACAACATCGTCTCCACGTCCATGCATCAAAAACAATGGCACATGTGAAACTTGCGCAGCAAGCTCACTCCCGCCCGGGTAATCATATGCATCTTGAACAATCTTTCCGTCGAGCTCAATCACCCCTGACTCTACATACGTTGAGGCCAAAAGTACTGAGCCTTTCTCTCGAGGCAAATCTTGCACTTGCGCTGGGAACTATGCGTGTGGGTTAGCTCTGCCTTTTGAACCAAGAAATACCAAGAAATGAGAAAAGAATCGTAAGTGGATACGGAGGATCAACTCACATCATAAGCTCCACCGAGAACAGCAACACCGGCGAGTCGATTAGCAGGAAGATATTTGGCAGCCGCGAGCAGGGACACGTATCCGCCAAATGAGGCACCGACAAGCAGCAGTTTTTGATCTTCGTCTCTTTGCGCAAAATCAATGATCTTGCAGAGATCTTGCACAGCCCGAGACACGCACAAGTCACGTATCGTCCCAGCAGACTCGCCGTGACCTACAAGGTCATAGCGCGCGTAGTCCCATGGGCCCGTTTTACCATGATTTTCTCCAGCTGCGCAGCACATTTTACCATTGTCGCTTGTAAAGTTAGTCGATCCTTTTCAAGAAAGCATTGACGAAGAAGAGGACCACCTCGATCGTCCAATTTCTTGCTCAGTTTTTCAGGCCCCGCCAAGGCCCTAGGCTCCAGGCAGGTATGCAGCATGTAATGCTCGCAGTCCATCTCGATCGAGCATCTTGCGTCCGCCGCGCATGGATGGAAATGGAAGGAAGACAGGCCAACGACGCAATAATCAAATCCTCAATAGCACCTTTTTCGTAAAACGTACCCAGATCCGCGAAAGCGTCGCTCTTGGTGCCGCTGCGCGAGGAGGCAAGGCCCGGCGAGTACACCAGCAAGCCCGCGGCCCGCCCAGACGCCCTTCCGAGGTCCACTGCGAGGCCGTCCACCACGCGCCGCGACCAGCACAGGGCAGCAGCGGGCGGCATCGCCATCGGCCGGGACCGTCGTTGGCGCGGGCGGATCAGGACGCAGCAGATTGCGATCAGGCAGGCCGGCCGCGGGGCGCGGAGGGCGAGCAGCTTCGAGCTCGTCGCCCCCCCTCGCCCCCCGCCCTCTCGCAGTCCGCCGTCCCGGCCCCTCTGCCGCTCCGCGTGCGCGCGCGCCGAGGCCTCGAGGACCTCGAGACCGTCGAACGGAGGAGGCGAAAGAGAGATCGATGCCGCGCGAGATGCGTTTGCTGGCACTGCACGGGAGATACCAGAGCGCCGTCCGTTTCGCGGAGAAGCTCGCCGGGTCGCGCGCCGACAAGGGCGGCCAGGTCTTTGAAGGTGGGAGCACCGTGCTCCGCACGCGGATCCGCGTGGAACGCGAGCCTCGAAAGAGCGAGGCAGGTGGCGAGATCATGGTGGACCGCGGCCTCGTCGAGGTCGACTTTGCCTGTGGAAGCAAGCTCGAGCTCGTCGCGCTCGAGTCTCCGCACGAGGTGGAAGCACAGGTGAATCTCGCGAGCAATAAATCGCTGCGCCGTAAACCGGCCAAACCCAGGGGAACACCGTGCTCCACGCGGGCTTGGTGGTTCAAAAAAGATGACGACCCGCACTTTGGTGCCGACCAGTCCATCGATCTCGTCTTGCGCACTCTGCGCGAACAAGGACCTTTCGATGGGCTGCTCGGATACAGTCAGGGTGCAAGCCTTGTCGGACTTCTTTGCTCCAGGGACTTTGCGGATGGCGCCAATGTTGATATTGGCATCATGTGTTCAGGTTACGCCTATGATGGTGCCTCGCTGGAGGCGCGAGAGAACATGCGCTCTTTGCATCTGTACAGCCCTTTAGATCGCATGATTCGCGCCGACAAGAGTGAAAATCTTGCGCGCCTCATGAATGGCATCGCTGTTGAGCATGAAAAGGGACATAGTTTGCCTGTTCCTTGGGTTTATGAGCAAATTTACGAAAGGTTTTTTCCTCACGAGGGCGAGCGCACGTCCGCAGGAGGTTTTTAAAAACAAGATGGTGGCCTAGCCTTGACGCACATTTGGCTGCTTTGCTTTGCTTTGTTTCGCTTCTCTTCTTTTCCTTCTCACTTCACTTCACTTCACTTCATCTCATTTCCCAACATCATGATCACAGAAACCTTCTTCCTCGCCAAGTTTTCTCTTTTTTCTTTCTTCTTTATACATCGACAGACCGCGCTCGTGACTTTATACAGACTCCGATCGAATGACATAGGCGGCAGATGCGTCGTACGAACGGTTACTCCCGGGCGCATGTGCTCGAGAAACCTGCGCAATCCGCGTTCCAAACTGGATGGCGCGCTTGGCGAGCCCAGAGACACCAGGGAGTCCAAGCTGGCACGCAACAATCCGCAAGAGACGTTTGTCTCCGTCACCAGAGGGCAAACGAGGATCCACAACGTGCTCAAGCGGCAACGATGCAAGAGTTTCCATCACGTTCTCGTCCAGGTATGGATGGCGAACTTCCTTGCCACGGTCAGAGATGCACCTATCGTCCCGACCCAAATTTCGCGTCCATAATCGTGCAGTATCGGTCTCAAGGTCCGAACGCAAATTTTCCCAACCACCCTTGGTATAAGAAACGCGGTGACGCCCATACCCGCCGAGTTGCTCGTCTGCACCGAGACCACTCAAAAGTATGCGAGCTGGCGACGTGTACTCTTGCTGTGCTGCTTCGTTCTCACCTTTTGATAATGTTGCTCGCTGCTGCGAGCCCGCGGACGTCAAGGAGGCACCGGCATCCTGGAACTCAAGTTGACGCCTTCGTTTCCGGGCAGCGTCTTTATCCTGCGACAGCTTGTGCGATCCACAACGTTCCGCATCTGGTTTCGCGCGCTGGTGCATCTTGCAACATGTGACACAAGCCTTGTGCACGCACGAGGCCTTGAGATGTGTACCGCCACGGCACCGGGATCCTGCACAATGTAAAGAACAATCTTGCTGCTCTTTCTCCAGTATTCTAACACCATTGCCGGTTTTCTCACTTGCACTCTTTTCGGGTCGGGGCGCCCCGAGAAGCTCGCGCAAACGAGAGGCACGAATCGAGTCTCGACTCGTGCCCACAGCGATATCATGTGCCGACGCGCACGCTAGCATCCCCGAACCTTGCGCTGCAAACCACAGCGCTGCGCCAATGTTGAAGTCCATGTGCGTGGTACGGGGCTCGAGAAGGCTGAGAATATGGCGCTCTTCGCGGAGAATGTCGCTGTCGCACCGATTCGTACACACAAGATTCCATTGACGATCAGGAAAGGCCTGTCGTAGCTCGCGCCAGCTTTCCACTGCCGAGCGCCGGTCCGGCGACTGGTGCTGCGGTGCCTGAAAACACACAGAAAAGAGATCGATCGGTTCACCTTGAGGCAAGAATTCGTGCGCCAGAGCTGCAAGCACGGTGCAGTCCAACCCCCCCGAGAACAAGACACCAAGCGCGCCTTCGCGATGAAACTCCACGCGTAGTCGCACGGCGTCTCGTAGCGCTGCAGTCAGCTTCTCTGCGCTTTGCAAGAGCGCGCTCTCCGCCACCTCTTCGAGGCTGGTCAAAGGTCTCCTTCTGGCATTCGTTGGTTTTGCCGTCGAGTCTTGCTCCCACGGCGTCAAAGAAAGAGCAGCTTGATAATCTAGTGAACCGCTAAGGCTGCTGACATCAAGAGCGTAAATTCCAAGAGGTGCAACTTCCTCACAATTTTGGGCGCTAACGGGCGCCGTGGACGCGACCCCAAAAGCATGATCGTCTTCGGGTTGCCCTCTCCAGGTCACCAAGCTCCGGCGGCCGACTGGATCCCTACCAAAGAAAATCCGTGCGCGAGCTGCATCCCAAACTATAATAGCCCAAGGCCCACGCAATTGAAGAAGCATGCTCATGAGAAGGCTGCTACAGGTTTGTGCGTCCACGGACTGGCCAAGGGCTTGAGAAACAATGCGAGCGACCTCGGGCGTGTCGGGCCCCTGGGTGACGCACCTATCGCCGATCTGATATATTTCCCCATTAAAGACAAGCCAGCTGCTGCGCCCCGCATCGCCTGCGAACAACGTGGTTGTCGTCAGTTCTTGCGGCTGTGGCGTCACAGGTGTCCTCATGGCGAGGACCGCCGCCAAAAGGTGTATCTCGATGCCGCTCTCCGTCGCTACGGACACGCATCTTTCCGCAAAGAGGTCAGGCCCGCGACGCCTCAGTTGTTTCGCCAGCGCAGCGCTCGTCGCTGCCGCATCGCGCGATACCACGGCGCCCACGCCACACATACTGAAAGTTTTGCTTTCTGCAAGGCTTGCTTGTGTCTACTGGCAGTCTGACTGGCTGGCTTGGTGCTTGTGTGCTCGTAGTAAAGACTCTGGGTTCTCAACAGCCGGCAAAGATACAACGTGCGAGAGCGAGCCCGACCGCGGAGAAACTTTGACTCGCGCATTTGTGTGATGCGTCAGACGATGCAGATGGTGACGGCCCTCGCCGTCCTTGTCGTGGTGCTGGCTGCGCAAGCCCAGGCGGAGTCGGTTTCCCAGGAAAGTGGAGTCAGCGATGACGTCAAAGCCCATGTGGAGCGCCTCGTGCAGTTCAACCACCCGGCACCGCTCGCGGCAGACCCGTACAAAGACGCAACCGTTCTAGAGGACAGATTTCGCGAGGCCCCAAAAGACGCTGTGTGCAAGCTCGAATTCATTGAAGAAACGAAGCTCTTGTACCAGCTTTCGACGGCGTCCGAAGCCAAGGTGGACCCAACGACGCAGCAGGTTGTCCATGCTGGGCCTTGCGGTGTCTGTTCCACACTAAAGGACCTGGTTGTACTCGCGGACTTCGAAAAGTCCAAGAATTATGCGCATGCACATCAGCCGTGCGTGGCCATTGGGGTCATTTCCCGTGACTTTGCGATTGAGTGCTATCGGGACCTAGGCTTCACCACGCCATGTGCGGAGCTGCAATACTTTCGGGAGTTGCAGGCTTTCAAATCTTGCTCGTTCAAGTGCGCTCTTGATCTTGACCTGTCCCATGAGTGTTATGATTCGTGCAAAGCTAATGCCACAAATGCTGTCTTTGAGCGCGCCGCGGGATTGCACTTTGCAACCAAGGCTTCGGAAGTGCTCACCGGACTCACGTTGCCGCCGATTGACGAAGAGCGCATCAAGGAGGAGGAAGCCTGGGTCCAGCCAAAGTACAATCAGTCTTTTCTCGATATGCTTGCAACAAAGGAAGCTATCAACCTTCCTGAGAGGCCCGCGCTCGACCCGTACCAGGACCGTAACTTTAGCACATGGATCGATCCCGATGAGGTCTGCGCTGTCAAATTTGAGCCGCCGACCAATCGTCGCTATTCGATGCAGACATACGCAAGTGAGAAGGCTGCGCTCGATGACGGCGCGATCATCACGCATCAGTTCGGATGCGGCCTGTGCTCGTCGCTTTGGGACCTCATTGTCTACATTGGTACCCCGGACCTCACAACGCCCGTACGTCGCTGCGCACTCAAGTCTTTTTTTAGCGAGCAATGGTCTCTCGAGTGTCTCTACGATCTCGGTTTTAGCCCGCCTTGCGCAGACATTTGGCTCTTCAACGCGCGCAATACTCGCAAGCGCTGCATGTCCATTTGCATGAAACTCATGAACGCAGCCAATAATCTTCCCGACGGATCTCTCAACCGCTGCATCGCCTGTGACGAGGAAATGAGTGGTCCCCATTTCAAAAAGGGGTCTGCGCGCACAAGGCGGGACTCTGGTATTCACTCGGCCATTTCACGCCCAGGCCCTGCCGTCTACCCGCTTGTGCACAAGTATCCGTCAACGACGATCGAGCCCACAAAAGGCGCAGGCGAAGCCGAAGCTGCTTCACACGACGAGCTCTGAATTGATCTGGTCTAGGCCATGGCGGGACTTTGGAAATGGAAATGGACACACATACACAAAACTTGAAGGTCAATCGTATACAGAAAGAATTAATTAAGATCACCCCCAAGAACGTTGTGAGTTTGAGACAAACAGGCGATGCAGCTGCAACAAAAGAAAAATAAAGGATTCTTAGAAGAGCAACCTCAGTTGCGGCGACGCAGAATCATTGCGCTAAAATAAAAAATAAATAAATAACAAACAATCGAAAAGATACAGGGACATCTTGAATGTGTCCCACCTATCCGTTCACCTACATTTTTGCAACTCGAATGCAGTGCCCAAGGAGTCCCCGGCTAGCGGCGGAGTCCGAGACGAGTCTTGGGCCAATGACGCTGGCCGACATCGCAGGAATGAAGCACGCCTAGAGGGACTGACGCACCTTCGGTCAGACATTGATCGAGAGAGCAGAGTTGAGTAGTATTGCGTTGCGTTGCGTTGCGTTGCGTTGCGTTGCGTTGCCTTGATCGCACGCGTGCGTGTCCAACCGTGACGCAAGGCGAGCTAGGTTGATCGCGCGTGAGCCGATTGGCGGGGGAAAGGGAAACCGAGCTCGCGCGTGCGGGGATTCGATCTACTTGGCAGAGTAGAGCAGATCAGAGCTGAGCGAAGCGCGACGCGACGCTCGAGCGCGGTGGCGTGGTTGGACACCCCAAAAATTACCAAAGACAGCATGCGCTCGTCAAGAGTGCGACACGCCACACCAACGCCGCCACCAAGAGGCGAGAGACCGCGAAGACCGCAAGAAGGTGGTGGACGATCTCATATTCTCGACGGCGCGGGCGCACTCGGCTTGGCTTCGTCAACCGGTGGCAACCTAAGCGATGACTCTGCAGCGGTGCTCAGCTTGTTCGGTCTGAGCGGACATGACTGGGGCAAGGAGGAAAAACGTGGGTCGAGAAAAGGCAAATCAAGGAGACGAAAGAAGAAGACCAACAGCAACTCAAATCTCGACAATGATGACAATGGTGAGCAACCTGGAGACGAAGGCGGAGATCGATCAGGGAGTCGTAGCAAGAACAATAGGGCTCGTGAAGCCGCACAGTTCTACGCACGACTCTCGCGTCCGCCAAAAAAGAATTTTCGTGTGGTAGAGCTTGGTGTTTCCACCCTGCGGCCACTCGTCGACCTCGCGTACTGGAGCACCTTTACAGAAGTCCGTCGAGATGCCGCGGCAGCGTTTGCCACACTCGCTATGAATGATGCAAACCTCCCCGTCCTCTCCGAGGCAGGGGCGCTTGGGGCGGTCATTGCACTTATTGGTATGAACAATGACGTTAACGACACAGTTATTCAGCGTGATGCAGCAATTGCGCTCAGCTTCCTCGTGCGAGTCGCAGACGTGCGCAGCCGCTTCATCAAGGCTCCTGACGGTCTCCGCAGCGTCTTTTACATTTGTCGATCCTCTTCCATCGACGTGCGCCGAGCTTGCGCGAATATTTTCATGGAGCTGTCGCGGTCGGCAGAAACGAAGGAAGCTCTAGTCGAAAGCGGTGGAACAAAGTATCTTTTCGCTCTCGCTCAAACCACAGATGAGGTGACCGTCCGCAAGGCTACCCAAGTACTCAAAAAACTGGCCGCACACGGCCCGAATCACGAAGCAATTGCCAACGACGAGGCCGCTCTCAAAAGTATGATCGGCCTCTTACTTGACAGCCCAGATCTGCAAATCAGACGTGACATGATGAATATGGTGTCTTCAATAGCATCGAACAACAAGCGGAGGGAAGAACTCGTGCAAAAGGGTGTCTTGACTCCGTTGCTTCTGCATCTTGATCCGCAGACCTCGAGTTTGGAAACCATTCTGCTCGTGATACAGTGTCTCTTTGGACTTTCTTTGAGCCCCGACGTCCTTCCCGCATTCGTGGAAGAGGGTGTGGTCGAGAATCTCAGCCGCGTCATTTTTGACGAGCTTCGAGAAATTCGGAAGTATCGTGCAATGCGTCCGGTGCCGCACTCAGCTGGAACCGGAGGCTTCGGGAGGTCCACCAAGCGCTTGCTCGAGCTGGCGCCAACGCGCGCGGTAGCAATGCAGCATCAGGAATCCTTCCGCCAGGCGTCAAGCAACACAAATCAGGAATCTCGAAATAATGAAGAGGACGCCTGTCAGTCGACGCTTTCTAATCCGCGTATCTCCGAAGCCCCTATGCGACGGACCGTTGTTGGGGGCGCAAATGGCGGCGTCTATGCGTCCTCCAAATCCTCAAGGAGCCGGGGTACCACCATCGTGCAAGCCGGTCGGCCAACTGCCCTTCAAGCTGGTTCACCAGGACAGCTTGAGAGCGGGCCTGGGGGCCAACGCCCAACCTCCTCCAACGGCCGAGGGCAAGATCGGAGCAGCCGCAAAGCAAAAGTCAAGAGCATGGCAGAGCTCGAGCAGGATGCACTTCGTACTGGCCTCACCATCATGTTACATCTTGCCGCGCAGGCGAATCTTCGCGATGAGCTTGTTCGACGGAAGTTGCCCACTTCCCTCTACGAGGACACGATCCTTCAGAACCCCGACAAGCGCGTCCCGCGTCTTGTGGCCAAGACGCTGAGCTATTTGGCAGAGGCGGAGGCTGCGGGCAAGCGTCACACCAGACTTCTCGAAAGTGGAATTCTGCATCCGATCCGAGTCTTTTTGCGAAGTCGCGACTTTCATCTTCGCACGCTGACACTCTCGCTGGCGGCAAACCTTACAATTGCTGATCAAGCCAAGATCGAACTGGGCAGTGATTTGGAAATGCTCAAGCAGTTCGTCGGATTTTGTAATATCTTTGACGAAGACGTGAACGCCGACCTTGCCGTTGCGCTTGCACGTATTTCCGAGGATGTGTCGACCCTTCCAACGCTCATTCGCTCCCGTGCACTCGACGCGCTCATGTACATGATATCCCCTCGAAGTAAGAATGAAGTCGCAAAACGCGAAAGCGTTCGTGCACTCGGAAACTTGGCGCGGGATGTTGGCATCAAGCAGGAGTTCGTTCAATCAGGAGCTCTCGGGCACCTTATCTCGCTCAGTAAGAGTGGCAACGGGCAAACTAAACTCTACGCGTTGCAGACACTCACAGCTTTGGAGCACGATACGGCTGCTATTCGTATTCAGATGGTCTTTCGCGGTTATGTGGCGCGAAGGAATTTCAACGAGGTTCGTCGACTTGCTTCAAAGCAACAAGCTGAACTCACGGAGGCACGGAAGTCGTCTGCATCTGGAGAGGACTCGTCAAACTCATCCCAAACAAGTTAATTCAGCCCCGTAAGTCTTCTGCTTTCGCGATAGGCTTTGAACTGTTTGATACCGAAGCAGAATCAATAAACTTTTCTATTTGGCAGCTAGGTTCATCCCTGTCATTTTATTTGGCCTTTGCTTTTGCATTTTGGCTTCGAGACTTCGCTTTTAAGAATCGATGTGGGTGAAGGAGGAGGACTTGGAGCTCTGGAGGACGTCAAGCATTTTCCGGGCGTCTCCTTCACTATTGCAAGGAAAAGGCATGTGCCACCCATCGGATTCGTCGTCGGCCTCCATTTCCCTCATGTTCGGTTTTTGCGTTGATAAGAATGCGCGTAGATGGAATCAATTTTTTTTAGGAAAAGTTGTGTAAGCCATAATAAGTATGAATGATTTTACAGAGCGGGCACATATATCACTCTTCGAGCTGAAGCGTGAGGTTATCATCATCGTCGTTGTCATCAAAAAGAGATTCGTCGTCCGACTGCATACCGAGCGACTGCGTCCACTCGATCAGATCGTCGACCTTGTGTTCGGTGGACTCGAGCGGTGACGCCGATGCAGTGTCATCGACGCAGGGAATGTCAAGCGTCTCGACATCGGGCTCGGCCTTGGCGCTACGAAGATTGAGCTCGTTGATATCGCTCGAAAGCGCCGAAGGCCACCCTTGCGTGAGCGGTTCCATCGCGGATGTGCGCTCAATGGCGCGTGAAGGACCACCTAGGCGAGGGACGCTCGGTTGGGGCGATCTGGGGGACGCGTGCGGAGAGCGTTCTTCATTCACTGGGGGCGGCACATCAGGATGGGGCAAGAGTGTGTCGAATAACAGCGATGGTCTTGTGGGCAGAATCGCAGGAGCCTCAAAGAGACGCTCTTGCGTCTTGGTCTCGGCATCGACGGTGCCATCGTCCTTGCTCTCTTTAGCTTCAGAAGCTCCATGGTCTGTCTGCTGGTTGCTATCTGGAACCGTGGCGCCGTCCTTTCCTTCTTCTGCCGAAGACGTGGACTCATTGTCAGAGTTCATTGCGTCTCCTGCATCGGAAGCCTTGCCTTCGTAGAATTGCTTGCGTCTCATTTCAATGAGCGTAGCCTTGTTGGGACGAGGGAGCGCTCCTGTCGTGCCAAAGCGCTTTCTCGCGGAAGGCCCACCTGAAGTTTCCTTCGATAACTGGGAAACCCGAGTCTTGCGACCCACGATGCTCGTCGACCCACGGCGGGATCTCCACGCCTGCTTGGGCGTCCGTCTCACGTCAGAGTCATCAGCGGAAAGGTGGTGCTTGAAAAACCCGATGAGAAGCTCCTTGCGGGATTTGGTGTCGTTGGCCACGTTCTGCAGCTCCGAAAGGAGCTCATTCACGTGGGCGCCATCCATGCTCGCAAGCCGACGTTCGAGCGTGCTCAAGACCCCGTCATGGCCGCCTTGGCTATCTACCAGGCTTTCTTCATCGTCGCAAGTCTCTGGGGTGTCAGGTTCGTCGGTAGTAAGCTCAAGATCGGGCCTGCCACTCGAGTACGTGCTCCGACGCCGCAGGCGATTGGGCACCTCGCCCGTCCGCGCGAGCTGGTACTCTTGCCAAGGGCCGATATACATGGTGGTGATCCTTGCGTAATGAGGGGGCGTTGCGTCTCGACTTCGACGATTTCGCTTTGCCTTGCGTCTGCCCTCACCTAGGGCGGCCGCGAGCGAGGGCAGGGGGATGAGAAAGCCTGTTGCTTGTTGCGTACGGCGTCAAGCTTCACCTGGACACGCCTGCAGGTAAGCGCGCGAGTCCATTCCTGCGCAAGCTCTGCTTGCAGAGGCAAAGTCAAATGGAAAAAGGGGCAGCGGTCCAGGCGACCAGCAAATGGCGAGGTCCTGAACCGCAGAGAGAAAGAGAGAGAGAGAGAGAGAGAGAATGCCTTACGCACAATAGGAGAAAACAATACGCAAAGGGAGGTTGGACCTCTTCTCCCTCCTTCAACTACTCTACTGCCACGGCCTTCCTCGGATCCGATCAATCAAGACCTGGATCCGGCCGGGCGCGGCGCGGGACATCTCCAACGAATAGTGGACTCCGCGCAGGCCCCTTCGCACTTCAGCATGGAGGGAGAGGAAGCAGAATAACAAACACTTGGCCCAGGTACACACCCCTTGTCAAACGGTGTGTACCCCGCACCACACACCGTTGGCCATGGTGGCTGATCCGTTGAATAGAGCGACGACGTTGTCCGAACTTGAAGCCGAGTAAGTTCGACTTGTGCTGTCAAAGTTGATGGGTTGGCTGGCTGACTAGCTAGCTGGCGAGCTGGCTACACAGGATGGCGGGCACTGGCGCGGAGAACTTTTTTTTCCCATTTTCTTTTTTACTGCCAATTGAAGCTGATGCTCCATTTTTATTACTGACAGTAAATGACATCTATTGTCTGACGCCCCAGGCTTTCACCTCAGCTCTGCGTACCGCGGACATTTGTTCGTGTAAAGAGAGATGATTGAGACAGAGCCGGCGCGTGGGGGGTTGGTCCAAGTCAAAAGCTGGAATACTGTAGCGTATAGGCCACGAAAGAAACTAAAAAGGGAGAGAAACGGGGGAAGAAAGTGGCTTTGGAATGGACGAACCAGAGAAAGGTCAGTCTCGGATTGTGTTCATTCGCTGCTTCCCAAAACTCTCGTTGCCTCAGCTCGCGAGGCAACGAGAGCGCTCGGGTCTCGCGCGCGCGGCGCCGAGACCGACGAAGGCTGCTCAAGACGACTTACAGCGGCCACGAAGGAGACAGTTTTTCGCACGCACCCCCTCTAATACTCTCTGTAGTAGGAGTCGCGTCTCGCGTCTTCGCACTGATTTGTGTAAAAAGCTGGAACTTTTAGTTCGTTTCTGAGCACGCGGACAGTGAAATAAATTGCATGTCTTTTCGGTCTGCACCAGCTTGTAGCGCTCGACGTTTCTCGAGCTATCTTGCTAGCTCGCTTGCTTCACAGTCTGACATAAACGCGATTCCTATTGAGCATGGGCGTCGTAGCTCCCGATCCGCAATTTGTTGTAGCACAGGAAGGGGGTGTGGTGATTATCAAAAAACGAAAAAGGTCGTTTTGGGCGTGGCTCTGTGGCCTCTCTACTTTTGTATTTCCGGACTTTTCCACAAACTCGGAAACCTTTATTGAATCAAGACTGGAGGACGAGGCAATACACAAGCTTCCAATCTCACGAAATGCGCCTATTACCATGCACCACTCCTTCCGCCACAACAAACATCAGTCGCTGAGAAGGGCAGGCCGAAAAACCACTGCAGATTCCCTCAACTGCTCGTTTAAAATCAAGGCAAATGACACTGACAGCAACGAGTTTCAAGCAGAGGAAAATGCAAACTTCAGGGCAGCAGGCTCCACCAACTTTCCCACATCCAGAGACATCCATGCCAGTTTTCGAAGAATTCGAAGTCTCGACAGGCTGGAGGAAAACGAGAAGCAACAGCAAGATGTGACATTGAGCCGGGCACGGACAGCACCCAAAGCTATCGAGACCTCCACCGACGTTGATCGTTTGCTAAGCGACAGCGATACGGGGGATCAACTGGAGGAACTGCGTCTCATGCAGGCGATGCAGCGAGTTCCTTCTTGAATTATTATCGGGAATTCGACATGAATTATACAGTCCGTGGCAAGCAAGGTCTTTGGTTGATTCTGCTTCGTTTCTTCTTCTTCTTGCTGGACCATGGCGGCCCGATGTACGTACACTAATAGCTTTGCTGCATGGTCTCACGAAAATGCGTTGCAATGAACCTGAATTTTTTATTACTTTGAAAGAGAGAGAAGGAAAAGGAATGCATGAAAGCAAGGACGCACGGAAATATCGAATGGATGCGTCGACGGGTCTCGGCCGCCTCCCGTGCAAACAAACGGGGCTGGAAGACGTAGAGAAAGGAGAACGAAGAAGAAGAAGAGGAGGAAGAAGAGCAATAATATCAACAGGCACAAAATTCAAATTGAATAGGAAATATATCAAAGAATGTCAAGTCCGTCTTGCTCTTTTCATGGATGTTGTCCTGGATGTGTCTTCTTCGCCATTGCTTTGAGCATTTTGCAGTGCACGCAACATATCCGCTGCGAGTTTCTGCAACTGTCGATTTGACGCAACGGCAGGGACAACAATATCCTTCAAGAGAGCGCGTTTGCTCACCTGTCCATCCAAAGTTTCAGGCTGCCACCCGGTTGGCGCCTCTCCCAAGGCCTCGAGCAGGCGCCTGTTTGTAGCGCTTCCGGTGGAAGTCTCGCCCAATAGCGCATTGCATAGAGCTCGCAATCGCGCAAGGTCACCGTCAGCAGCGAGCTGACGCACATAGACTTCAAGCCATTCTTGATACTCCGCGGGGCGCTGCAAAACCAATGCAGACGTGCAGAGCGACTCAGCATGCCGCTTTGAAGCACCACGATTATCTCGTAGGGTCGATGATGCCGCACTGGTAGGCTGCAACAAGTCACGCACTCGAGACGATGGGCGTGCAGACGCGAGACCGACGGCCCGACCTGTTTCTACTGTAGCTTGCCGGATGGACGCCAAGACCTGCGCATCCTGGCCACTGAGTCCGAAGGAGAGCGAGCTATGGAAGTCAGACGCTCTGTACTCGTCCACATCGGCGATCCGGACCCAGACCCTCATTTTCGCCTCGTACGCGAAGGCAGCGCATTCCTCGCGAAATGCAAGCTTCTCCTCTTCGGCAAGAATCAAAATCGCCACACCCTCGGGCGTGACTCCAAAAGCAGCAACAGTCGCAGGCGGGATCTGCTCCGCGACAGCGCCGCTTTCAGGGCGATTATCCTTATCGCTCTGGCCATCGTCCGCCACGCTATCCTCGTCGCCGCCTTCGTCTTCACTGGCACTCGTATCGTCGGCGTCGTTGTCCTCCTCGTCCAGATCATGGTCTGCGCTCTGAAGCGTTTCACCCTTTTCTTCTGCGTCAGTACTCGCACGATTTGCGACGCTCACTTCTGCGATCTGCGTCCCACCCGCGCCGGATTTGTCAGTTGTCGCAGCGGCAGAAGATTTTTGGGGTTGAACAAGACCAAGACCCATGCGTCGCGACGCTTCCGTGGTGAAGCGGGAGACCGCGGGCACCAGAGATCGTAGGGGAATGCGACGCGGTCGAGCAGAGCTGCGTGCCCACAGCGGATCGAGAGTTGCATCCTGTACTGTCACCGTCAGCGTTGTCACATTCCAGAGACGAAGTCGTCCATCGCACGTTACGCAACCCAGGAATGGGCTTTTCGGGCCTCCGGTTGCGAGGCCTGCAACGCGGCAGGGCAATCGAATTGGAGGCAAAAGCATCTCTCCTGCTGCACCAAAGAGACAGAGATCTGCCTCCCGCGTGGCGCAGGCCGTGAAAATATCATTCGAGACCACTGCGCACGCGCGGCCACGCACCTTGGATGTCCACGAGGCTATGCCAGGCGTTTCGGCAAGCGTGAGTTCGGACTCGATCCGACCCGTGTTCCCTGCGGACGGCCCAAAGATGCCAGCCCCCTTTGCTTTCTCGCGACGGACATGAACGCGGAGCTGCCCCGATCCCGACGCGTTAAAGGAACGCGTGGCCCAAACCCGCGGACGCTTCGCGCTGCGGAGTACACGGTCCCGCTCATTCACACTGGTGTCTCGCGACACCACCACGAGCTTGCTCGACACTACACGCACTGCACTTGCGGGAGACAATGACTTCTTCCCATCGAGTTGACGCAACAAGGAGCTTGGATTCAGCTGCGTAGATCCCAGAGATACCGTAGACGGCGAGGCAACCTTGGGAGGTTGCGTGCTCGCTGTCGAAGTTCCGGACTCTACAGTCGACTTCGTTTCTGGTGCCGGCGCGAGTGTCGTCGCAGTGCCCGTGCTCGACGTCTGTGGCATGCGTGCCGACAGAGGGCTTGGCGGCGCGTCACTCGATCGATGCCGGGCTGGAGGATCTCCCCGGCGTCGAGGCACGAGAACATGCGGTTGCGTGCTTGTCCCGGTTGCTTGGGCGCTGCTCAGAGCGATTGGCGTAATGCGGCGCTTTCCCGTCGATGTGCGTTCCTCACGTTGCGCCTGAACAACATGTTTGTGAACATGTGCTTCTTGGGTAGTCGCGTTATTTCCGTCGCCTTGCGCACCAGCATTCGCGGTCAAATCTGGCATTGCAACGTCTGCGTTTGCGCGGTGGTCGGGGTCATCAACTTCAAGGTCCTTTTTAGCCTCAGACTCGAGGCGGAACTGCAGCGGTGTTTCCGGAATACTGGGCTGGGAGTTGCGGAGATCTTCTTCGCCGTAATACTCGTTGAGCAAATTTGTCAACTCAGCCTTGGAAATGGCAGGCCCCACATGCTCATGAGACTCGAGGTTTCGGCACTGGAGGCAAGCGACCTCGCCTCCTGAAGAACAAAGTACTAGAGTGGATCCATCGCCGGACCAGCTCAGATCCTGCACCTTGCGCTCGAAGAGTTTGCGCAAGATAAGCAAAGGACGGTTGTGACCGGGCGTCCAGAGCGTAAGAACGGACCGTTCGCACGCAATGGCGCAAATGGTCGACTTGGGCGACCGGGGCCCATGCGAGTAGATGCACGGACTGAATGCGCACACTGTGATTGGCGCCGAGTGCCCCACCAGCCGCACCGAGCCCTCCTGATCTTTCCACTTGTTTCGTTCAATAACGTAGCCCACGTTGCGGGGTTCATCGTAGGCATGTGACATGGACAGAAACACGCCATCGGGCGACCATGACAGAAATTGACGCATCTCTTGGCTCTCTGACTCGGGGAAGGGACCTTTCACTTTGGCCTCAAGTTTCCAGTCGCCGCAGCGCCAGATAATGACCGCCTTGTCGTTGCCGACGCTGGCAATGTAGCGGCCCACTGGGTCCCAAGCGACTCCCATGGCCCAACCTTCGTGGCCCTTGAGGACGGCCACGGCATCGGACTCGACGAGATTAAAGTTGCGCGTCCGCATGTCTTCTCGCACTGGCCACACGCGGATCGTGTTATCGATGCTCGACGATGCGATCATGTTGCTTCCGGGTGCCCACGAAAGCCCCGTGGTGTCCATGGCGTGTCCTCTAAAGGTCGCAATGCGTTTCCATGTTTCCACATTGTGTTTTGCGTCGCTGTCGAATCCACTTGTTGCGCCGTCTTGCGCATGCGCTTGTTGCGTCCACAGCGAGACGAGTCCGAGGGCGTCTCCTGATGCCAAAAAGTGTCCATCTGGGGACCACTGAAGCTCTCTCACCTCATTATCCACGGAAGAGGCCCAGAGAAGGGTTGCATCGCTCGTGCCGCCCTCGCCGAGTTTCCAAAGCTTGACTTTGCTGTCTGCGTGGGGCGTTACCATATGTGTCAATTGAGATGAGGTTGGGTTGGGTTAGTTGTGTTCGCGATCTTTGGGGTCGAAAAAAATCTTTACATTGAAATGCCAACAAAATGCCAACGTACCGTCTCCTGCTGTTGCTAATCGCTTGCCGTCAGGCGAAAGGCTGAGAGCCTGGATCTTTGTCCGCGCTGCAGTGTTAGTGCAAATACATTGATCCACGGGAGTGAGTAAGTGAGTGAGGGCATGAATCGATCGAATGATTGATTGTTTGGTTGATTGGTGGGACATGTTCAAATCACGCGTGTCAGTCTGGATGTCATTCCTCGCCATGTCAAGCCATGCAGGTACATCACGCAGAGCTTTCTTTGGCGGGCCGCAAAGATCTGCGGCTGCGCTGCACAGCGTCGCAGCGCGTCCATGGAGCTCGGCCTGGGCCAACGACCGAACGTACTTTTTCCGTCTGCGCCAAAGTGGCCGAGGTTTTCCGGCCGAGCCAGGAAGAGCGACATGTCCGCGGGCCTCCGTCCAGCCCGCGCCCCCCTCGCCACCGCGTATCTCGCACCGCGCCGCGCCCTTCGCGCGCGGGTCGCGCTCGCAAGTGGTTGGTCTTTCTGCTCTGCTCTGGTGATGTGCTCGCCCGACTCACGGTTAGACTCCGGCTGCGCGGCCGAGACCGCGACGTTTTCACTTGCGCGCGCCTATAACCCACTTACGGCGAAAAGATCGACTTGCCGCAAGTGAGGCAAATTTTTCCGGTGGCCAGCCCAATCAACCAACTCGAACTTGCTCGACCTTGACCATCTTTGTAGCTCGCAGAGCGAACTGTCGAGCAATTGAGCATCGGGCCTGCGGAGCTCCGGCAGCTTTGTGCGCCTTTGCGAGCGAGGAGGGAGCATCGCGCGGGAGCGCGAACATGCCCAGCCCGAGACTGATCGGGAGCCCGCGCGCAGCCTCGGCACTCGCGTGTAGCGGATCGTAAGTGCCTGATAAAGAACGGACGCGAGGAGAGTCCGCCAACTGACACGAGCAGCGACGATCGCACTGCGACTTCTGACGATCGCACTGCGACTTCTGGCGCAAATCGTGATTGAAATAATTGTGCTTTCAAACGAACGAACGATGGATCTCGTGAATTGGCTCTGTCCTGCGGGAAATTGACGCATGCAGACTTGTCGCGGTATCGTCATTTGACGCGCCGAGCATCACAGTTTGGGAGTGCACCGAGGAAGAACGCGACGGCAATGAGGTCGCGCCTCTGTGCGTCTTTACTGTCCGAGGTAGCAGATGCCTTCTGTTGGCATTATCGCCATGCGCGCGGGAGCTTTGGACGCTTTCCGATGAGTCAATTCAGGCTTGGCGCTTGAATGAGTCGCTGGCCTGGGATGCATTTTACGAAGCGTCTGCAGCTCCATTCGTCGCAAGCGGCATTCTTCGATGCGCCTCAGGAGGCGCGTCGACAGTCTGCGGGGGCGCAGAGCTCAGCTCTCTGCGCAATCCTGCCAGTGAACGATGGAACACGTGCAAGGGATCAGATGCTCTCATCATGGACGCGCAGTTCGTTTCTCTTCCTGGCGTGGCAGATTTCTGTGGAGTCGCCTTTGTCACCGAGGACGGGGCATGTAATCTTTGGGATGCTGATGCTGCAGAGATATTGTGTCGCATCGCAGACCCCCTTCTAGGCGATATGCCGCCGACTTCCTTGGCAGTCTGGGACGGCGCGCTTTGCGTGGTTGGAGATGAAGGCAATTTTGCCCTTGTTGAAGTTCGGAAAGGCGCGATGACCGTCTACGATTGCGGCAGTATTTGTGCGGGGCTTGATGCTCACGACACTATGTCTCAAGGTGTCACAGGCGCATATTGGCAAAACAACTTGCTTTTGCTAAGCTTTGCGTCGCGTGTGGTGCTTTACGACACCACTGCTGGTCGTGTACTTTCTGACGAGCGTCTCGATGAAGACGTTGCAAGCATTCGTTGGCCACTTTGGTCAGAAGGCTGGCTGATCGCGCTGTCGTGCTTTGATAGTAGTTTGTGCGTACGTCAGTTCAATACTCTTTCGCGTGCATCGCACGGGCAACCTAAGTCGGCAAGCAAATCGTCGAGCCTCGGGACGGAAAACGCGGGGGCGTGTATCAACTTATTTGACAAGCATCCTGAAATTGGGTCTGAAGAGGATAGTGGAGAAGAACGCGAGTCTGAGGAGGCAAACCAAGAGACAGAGACACTGAGCGTCTTTCCCTCGGCAGATCCCCCGGAGACCTCGGCGCTTCGTAGTGTGTCGCGAAATTCGCTTCGACTGCAAGAGTCTGGCAGAGCGGCACCCAAACGTAGGGAAAAATCGCTCAACAAACCCGTGACATTCCACAAGTCTATAAAATCTTCAGGCTATGGCACTCCTCCGCAAGTGCGGACGCTATTCAAGACCGCAAAACAGGAACGCAACGCCAAGTCAAAGAATGCTCGGGCTTCCCGAGGAGTAACAGAGGCGCTCCGATCCCGAGCCGGCGGTCCACCGAGCTACCCGTGCGATTGCACGCCTGTCAGCGAAAAGCTTGCCGTCCCCTCTGATGTCGAGGCGAAGATGAAGCATCAGGGTGCTGTTCTCAGGGTCAAGTATTCGTTGGATGGGAGCTTGCTCGGATCGTGTGGGAGTGACAATGCTGTGCGAGTGACAAGGCTTCCTCTGAGCAAGCACAAGGGCGATGGCTCAAGTTTTATCGGACATCATGCAAAGGTGGACTCTATTGATTTCAGCTTTCTTTCGAGCCTCATACGCGTGACGAACATTCCTTCACGCCCACTCTTGTTGACAGGATGTGCCGATGGAAGTGCAATGCTGTGGTCCACAGCATTGGCCCATCCCCTCGCTGTCTTTGCGCCCGAGGCGAAGAGCAATGGATCCGCTTCCAGCAGCAATAATACGAATGGCGGCAAGGTGCAAGCATCGTTTTTTTACCTGGATCAGTTTGTCCTGGTGAGTCATGGATCGATGGTGCGCATGCACCGGTATGAAATCGATGAACGCGCCGTTGCTCCCTCTCGCGACGTGGATACACAGCGCGAAAAGAATCGGCAAAAGGTAGCTCTCCACAGCGGTGCTGGGTCTGCGAATCAAAAAGTTGTGGCGTCGTGGGACTGCAGTACCGAGGCAAAGAGCGTAAACGGATTTGCAGCCATGAACGCATTCCACTCTCATCTTGTGCTCCTGAGCCGTTCTGACGGAAGCGTGGCTGCCATCGACGTTGCTGCAGACCGCATTTTACGCGTATCGCGAGGCCTGAGTCGCGCCCCACACACGATAACACTTCCTACACATGCTTTGCACGCAGCGCACCCGCCAGGTGCCTTTGATATGTTTGTTACGAGTTCGACTGCCGATGGCGGCACCTTGCAAATGTGGGACCTAAGACAGCGTGAAGCCGTGCAAACCTTGCAAGGGCATCAAAATCGCGTCCACACCGTCGGAACGAGCATTAGCCCTTGCATGCGATACATTGCAACGGGCTCAGAGGATAATTCGTGCTACTTGTACGATGTGCGCATGGGATCGGTGCAGTCGCGACTTTGGCAGCCGCACAAGGACACCGTTTCCGACGTATCATTCCACCCTGTTGTTCCGTACCTCGCGACTGCATGTCATGATGGACGAATTCGAATCTTTGGTAGCTAAGCTTCGTGATAAAATCATCTCGTCCCGACGTTTCGCTTTACTACGTGTTTGAAAAAAATCTTCCCATGAACCCCCCAGCTGCAGCTTGGGCCGCGGCGACGCTGGACTTTTGGTCCTGCACCCATTTGACCTGGTCCGGCGAAAATCGGAGCGCGGTTGCGAGCGCCGCTTCGATCGTTTCCTTTTCCACACCTTCCCTTGCGCCCAGATACTTGAGAAAGATATTCTTGATGTACTCTCGCTCCGTGGCGGCCTGCGTTGCTGCGGCACTTTTGTCCTCAAAACCGAGGGAAGAATCTACTGATGATGCGTGTGGGCTATGCATGTCTACGGCGCTTTTTTTTTGTTGCGCACTGGCGGCGCGGTTTCTTTCCTCCTCCAAGAGCTTTTGGGCGTGAATTCTGAACTTGTCGTACTCGTCGCGAAGCTTGTCGTGTTGCTCAAGAAGTGAGGTATGTTTCGCGACGAGCGCGGCGTGTTCTGCGCTCGCGTCTGGGCGATGTATTGGCAAGGATCGGCCTGAATGTTGCGTTTGGAGCTCTGGTTTATTATTGTTTTCCTCCTCGCCATTCTTATTGCTTGTCGATGCTTCAAGGTTCACGATGCGCTTGTGCAAAGCCTGCTGTTCTGCGTCTGCGTTGCGAAGGCGTCGATCGAGGTCGTTGTTTCGCTTGCGCAAGGTCGTAACTTCTTTGGAAGAGTCGTCGAGCGCAGCCGAAAGACGCTCGATCTCGCGTCTCGAGTACTCGAGCTGCGAGTAATAGTCGTGCCCTGTAATATTGTGCTGTTTGTATTTGAGATTGTTCTCTGCAAGGCGCGTCACCTCGGCATCCTTTCGCTTCAGGGACATTTCCATTTTCATTTTGTACCTGCGGAACTTGTCCTGGGTTTCCTCGAGTGTCTTGCTGAGTTGGTCGACTCGCTGCGATAGGGTTGCCGACTCTGACTCGGAGAGGGATAAAGCTGGCATAGGAAACGGGACAGAGTTCGACCCGACACGATCAAAGACCTCCTCTTCCTCAATCCATTCGGTAACGCCCGGGGCTGTTTCGATGAGACACCAAATGAGCCCGGCGGCCTCGTCACGCACGCGAAGTCGGGCAGCAATCGGACAGCGAGGCTCCTCAGGTTCGCCTTGAGCATCTTCGAGCCTTCCTTCGAGGTCCTCGATACGGCGTTGCGCGCGCCTCGTAAGGTCTTTGACTCGTTCGAGCTGTTCTTGCAGTGCTTGATTTTCCTTGCGTTGCACACCGAGCGCTTCGTCACGCTGCTGCAGTTTTTTCTTCAGGTCATCGATGGATCTTTTGGCCACGGAGAGCAGCTTTTTCAAGTAAGGCACAGACTCTTTCTTGTTGCCACCGCCAGCGGCCCCGTTGGCGACGGCACCTTGGCCAGGTGCCGCCGCAGCCACCGCAACAGCAGCAGCAGCAGCAGCAGCAGCAGCAGCAGCAGCAGCAGCTTGCTGCTCGTCTTGCTGCTCTTGCGTTTGCTCTTGGCCCTGTGTCTGCTCTTGATGCTCTTCCGCGGAAGCCGGAGTTGGCTCGGGCGCAGAGGCCAGCGCCGGAGCAGGGCCGCCCCCTTCGTTGGCGTCCATTTCCGCCGGCGCGCGAGGCTGCAGGCCAGTTTGGCTGACGGCAAAAACCAAATTTATGGAATTGGAGACGACCGACCACACCTCTCTCTCCTCATCACTTCATCTTCATTTGTTGGCGGATGGATCATCAGGCCGTGGCGATGATCTTGTGAAGATGGGAAAGAGGGCTTTTGCTGGCGCTTGCTCACGCGGTCGAAGGGAGGAAGAGAGGAAGGGGGGGAGGTAACGAGGGAGATGAAGCAAAGTGAAGAAGATACAGGACGGCAGCGGTGAAATTATTTGCGAAATCGAAGATTCGCTTGCAGAGAGAGGCAAAGAGGCCTCCCCCAAAAAGACGAAATACTGAGCAAGATGAACTTTGGCGTCCACAAATGATAGAAACCTTAAGGTCCACAGATATCTCCAGCTGCGCGGCACAATCAAGTTTCGATAGTTGAATTTGACAAAACAATAATATGCAAATCTTGTGGTCCCCAAGGTTGACCTCATGCATTGAGCGTTTGCACCATTTGATTGGCCCCAAAATCTATTCCAGGGCACGCAGATTTCTGATAGCAAGACTCATTTTTCGGATAACGACGGGATTTGGCTGTGGAATGAACATGCCGATTTTCACGAAACAGTAAACACCCAGGCCTAGCTGTCGTGTTGGTGGATATGACGCCTTTAGCAAGAGACTCATGGCCGTTAATGATCATGAAAAAACAAGACGTTCCCCCCCTCGATAAATTTGCGTGAGGCGGTTCACATGACGATCATCTATCTCGTGACTCGCACGATGGATGTTCTCTTCGTTCTGTTCTATTCTAATTTTTCTTTTCTAAAACTCCGTAACGGGCAAATGGCCCAAAAGTACTGGGTGCGACGTGCATGCCCTGTGCCTGAGCAGCGAGGACTTGCAAATTAGATGAAGCAGAGTAGAGTCCACTGCATGCCTGCCTACCTTGGAAAGGGGCTCGGAGGAGAACGTGGCGAAGGTTTGCAGGGCATAGTCGCAAAGGCGACGGCAAGAGCTCCAAGTGAGGAGGGAAAATGAGCGACAGCGAAGAGGAGGAACGTGGCAGGCGCGAACGTCGGTCAGCGTCGTCCTCGAGTGGCAAGAAGCCACGCGAAGGACGCAAACTCCGCACGTTCACGTCTGATCAGCTTCGAAAGTCGAATGCGCACGATGATGACGGCGAAAATGAGCGCGGAACTAGCAACGTCAACTCTCATCGCGATATTGGGTCTGCGTCGAGCAAGCACGAAGGCAACGCCGACAAAGTCCAGGCGATGCGTGCGCGTATTCGTAAAAAGGAGCGCCAAGTCGCACTGCATGAGCCCGAGGTGCACGTGATTGGCGAAATTGATGGTGGGATCAACTTTGGGTCCGGGGTCTGCTGCCGTTGGCAGCTGGATTTCGGTTCCGCGTGGGAGCCCTTGAGCGGCAACGTTGAAGGTCAAACTCATGTCGACTATCCCTCTGACGGAGACTCGGCCGTATGGTCGCACCCTCTTGATGTTCACTTTTTAGCAAAAGGCATTCAAGGCTGGCCTCGGCTTCTTGTGCAAGTTTGGCAAATGGATGAATTCGGTCGCGTGCATCTGCGAGGCTACGGATTTACACACCTCCCATGTGCCTCGGGCTCGTACGAGCTCGATGTGGCAACCTGGCGACCTATGGGTACTCTCAAAGAAGAAATCGCTGCTAACTTTCTTGGCGTCACGCCGCAACTACGGGACATGGATCTCCTGTTCAAGAAGGCGTGGAGCGATCGCTGTAGGCTGTCGACGACAAGTGCAGGAATCGTCCGCGTTAACGTTGACATCCTCTTGCGAAATTTTCACCTGTACAATGTAAACGCATAAATGAATGTTCTCCCACCCTTCACATTTTATCTTGCATGCCACCTTTGAAAACGACGTCAATACCAACAGCAACAAGGACGAAATAGAAAAGGAAAGGAAGGAAAGGTATGTCTTACTTTGCGTCACCATGCTAATATTTTCTTCCTTTTCTCTTTTTCGACAATGGAATAGACCGGGACGCACATCCTATCATCCGTCCTTCTGCCTACCTAGCGGCTCGTAGACTTGCCCTTTTTCTTTTTCTTGCTCGACTTATCTTTGCCCGTTTCAAATTTCCTCTTTTTCACAGATGATCCACCCGCGGCCACCGTTTGCTTTTGCACAAAGGTAGACCCTCCGGATGTAGCCATTTTCGTAAGAACGTGGATTTGACAGCCTCGATGGTCTTTATGAACCTGGGAAGAGGGCAAGGCCTCGCATACGAAATGCTCTTTCGCAAACGTATAAAAGTCGCCCTTTAGCTGGTGCACACCGGGCGCAGCGCCGTTTCCATGACCGAGCACCACGATCGTGCGCTCATGAGCCAGTTTCTCAAGAACATTGACCAAATTTCTCCATACAGTCGTGTCCCGGCCATAGACAACACCTGTGGCAAGAATGACATCAGCACGGTCGCGAAGACCGAGTATTTGCAAAGGATCGTCGCATGACCACTCGAGCGTCGCGACACGCGCGTTCGAAACTTCGTTTGTTTCGATATTGGACCGCAAGAGTCGCAAAACTTGATCGTCGCCATCTGTGGAAATGACGGAAGCACCAAGCTTGGCGGACACAATCGAGCACAAGCCCATACCGGCGCCCAGTTCCACCACGGTGGTAGTCGACTTTGTCATGTTGGAAGCAAAGAGTTCAGCAGAGGTGAGGCCGCCCGAGAGGACCTCCGCGAGTCCCTTTTGGACTGCAGCAGAGGAAAGTCTCGAAAGCCACTCGGCAAGAACAAAACTACTTTCCCAAATGGCGCCGCCCGTGGCGCCCGTGGCACCGGTGGCCTCTCTCTTTTGCTGCAGGTTGCGACCGCCCGCAAGAATGTGCTCGATCGACACAGAGAAATGAGCTGCAGGGAAGTCGAAGTGCTCGACGCGCGAGGCCGATGCTGCCTCTTCGAGGGCTGCGTGTCGAACGTTACTTTTATTGAGCGCGAATAGCAGCTTGCTGCATTCTTGTGAATTGAAATTCGCAAGTTTGGCCGAAGCGACGTCCCCGAGCTCCTGCATGAAAGCAGCGTCCTTGAAGCCGAGCGTCGCAAGTGCCCAGGCGAAGTTTGAAAGATCGCGAGCGTTGAAGGAATTGATGTGCTCTTTTGCTTGCGAAGCCATCTTTTGCAAAAATGGGGCGAGCCCCGAGACCCGCGCGTTGGCGTCGGAATTGGAAAGTGCTTTTGCGAGCCCCCAGACAATGTTCGCCAAATTTCGGGTCGGTATTTCTTCCATGTCAGCAAGGTTTTTCGCCACATGAAGTAGGACAGTTCCGGCATCCTTGTCTTCGCGTCCAATCTTGGCAAATGCAATGGCCAGACTATCTGCATCTGGAGCTTTCCATGAGCGAATCGCGCGAACCAAACCGAGGTCAATCTTGCTCACAAAGTCTGGTCGGTCGAGCTTGGCAAGTGCGAGCGCAACCGTCGAGAGGGAATGCGCGTCGAGACGGCCAGCGAGTCTCGTCGAACACTGACGTTCAAGGTCAGGAATCAGGGTGTCGAGACGAGGGTCGGAAGACTTTACAGTGACAGCAAGCGCCCAGAGCGTCATTGAAATCTCCTGCGCATTCATGCGAAAAAGGACCCTGCGGATCGGGTCCCCAAGCGCATCAATCGGATCAAGAACTTCATGTCCTGCTTGCTCGTGGAATCGCGCAATGGCAGACGCCAGGTTTGCAATATGCTGCGGAAGGAAGTCTGCGGACTTTTTGGCAAATGTGGGCTTGAAGCTTTCGAACCAGGCCGCATCCGGGACCACGGCAAGCCGAACCTTGGAGAGGCCTGCGAGCGCATTCGCTAGTTCCTGAGCATTAAGGTACGATTGCGCAGCGTGGAGTCGATCAATAACATGATCCAGCTTTTGGGGCCCTAAGACCGTTGCGAGGTTTCCAAGGCCATGAAGCAAGCTCCCAAGACCTTGAGGAGCGAGTCCCAGCTTTCTCTCTTCGAGGGACTGAATGAGCGAAGAAGCGAGCTCGCAAGCATCTGCTTCAGTATAGTGAAGTTTACCAAGTCCCCAAATGGTAAGTGAGACGTCAGAGGCCTGGAAGCGTGACAGATCGAATTCTGCGCCACGGCGCACTGCAGCTTCAAGCAAGGAATCCATGTTGGCCGTGCGGGGATGATCTGCCCCAAGGAGCTTGGCAATGGCCCAAAGCACAGAGCTCACGTGACGCGGTTCGCACGCAGCGTCTTTTTGAAGCTGCGATTGCGTTTGGAGTAAGAGGGCATCCTCTGCAGTACCCGCGCATCTGGCTAAGGCTTGGAGGGCTGTGACGCAGTTCGCCACGGTAAACTCGTCTACCCCGCCTTTGATGACCGCTTCGAGCTCTGGTCTTTCGCGTCCGCAGGCATGAAGGCGCTTATTGATGTCATGCGCCCTCCCTCCAGATTTACCGCCGCCCCTCGACGTCCCTGTCGAGGCGCCTCGAGAAAAGCCACGTCCTCGAGACGGCGGCGACGTAGCGTCATGCTCGGTTCTTCCGCGACCCCGGCCTCGATTCCCGTGTCCAGGACCTCCGGCTCCGAGTCCTCCGCGTCCGCGTCCGCCTCGGTCTCCGTCGCGCCCTCCTCCGCGACCGCGACCGCGACCGCGACCGCGTCCGCGGCCACGGCCTCCTCTTCCTCCTCGTCCACGCCCGTCGAAGGCCATGTTTTCCGACGTTTTTCCTTTTTGGTTGGTGGGGGTGAGAGCGCTTCTTGAGGCTATACTACACTACAGTCACCATGGTCACTGTCAATGCAGTGGCGGCCCGGCGTGGACTGTGGAACCAGAGCTGGGGACATTGCAGCGCCATCACAGAGACTCACTCACCCGAGCATGGCACCATCGCAAAGGGTCGCAGGGCTGGCATTCTCTTTCTGTTCAGACAAGTCTTGTTGTTGTTCGGGACTTGGAGATTCTTGTTTGGATGATCCCGATGTATGAAGACATGAGATCGACCAGTTTGATGCAGCGAAACAAAGAAAGAAAGAGAGAAAAAAGAGGTTCGTTTGTTCGTATGTACACAAAATGTGATCCGAAGATGGGCAAAGAATAAAAGAAACCTTAGATATCGTCCTCCTGGGCCTGACGCAACTCCGAGTCAAGTCGCTTGAGTGCTTGGTCCATGTGGTTAATGACGATATCCTCGGGGAGCAAAAGCTGGTCCGCCAGCGCTCGCAATTGACAAAGATCGAGCTTGACCGCAAAAGTCTCGTCAACGGGGTCGCACGAAGTTTTGTTGTACAGGTCACGGTAGTATGATGTGACCGCGTCAACACAAGCATCGAGCTCACGCGTATCGAGCGCACCATTCTTGTCGCACTGTGGTGAAGCCTTGGAATCGGCGTGGCGCGGTGTCTCCTTTGCAAGACCAATGGCTCCCTCAACGAGGCCATCATGGTAGATCTCCGGGTGAAGCTTTTGCATGAATGCCATTTCGAGGGCCTCCTTGGTATCGACTCGACGATTGGTATCACGCTGCAGGCATGCAAGGATGACATCCGCGAGGCCTGGGGCAAAATCGCGCGGAAATGGCGGGAAGGCATTCTCGCGAATGGCCTCGGAAAGCTTCCAATACCCAGAGCCAATCTTGAAAGGAAACCGTCCGAGCGCAGCAGTGTAGAGCGAGAGCCCAAGCGACCAGACATCAGCCTTGAAGGAGTACTTTTCGCCTTGGATGCGCTCTGGAGACATGTACATTGTGGTGCCGAGATAGGTTGCGCATTCTGCATTTTCGTCGTCAAGGTCGCGGGAAATGCCAAAATCGGCCAGCTTCACGACGCCGGAAGCGGAAATGAGCAAGTTGGATGGCTTGATGTCGCGATGGAGCTGGTTAAGACGATGCAAATACGAGAGACCTGAAAGGCAATGCATGGCCACGTAACCGAGTGTCTTGCTGTCGAGAGGCTTGCCCTTGTCGACAATATCCTGGAGCGTGCCGCCCGCCATGTATTCAAAGACGAGAGAGCTGGTTCCAACCTGCGCGTTGACAAAGGAGTCAAAAAATTGAACCACGTTCGGAGATTCGAGTCCGTAGAGAAAAAAGTTGAGCTCGCGACGCATTTGCTTGCGCTGGTGCTTATCGTTGACAACAACCTGTTTGACGGCGACAATCTGGAGGGAGGGAACATGCACGGACTTGACGACTGTGCCTCCGGCTCCGCCCCCGAGTTTACCGATCTGTACGAGACCTTCTTCCATGCGGGTGATTTTCACCTGAGAGGCGCGAAATTGTCCGCGCTGCAGCTGCTTTGCTACGGAGCGCACTCCATTCTGATCGAGACGTCCGATGCCAGGGGCGCCCTTGAGCCCTTCCTCTGAAATGACAATATTCTCCATGTGAAGGGCGCCATTGTTGAAGGTGAAGGACTTTGTTATGTCCTCGTCAAGGTCAATGTCAATGGCGAGGGAGTGGGCTCCGAGCACGGCTTTCTTCCATGACGATTTATGGTCACTAATGACCTCGCAGGGCCCGGTCGCCTTTGCCTTGGCTTCATTTTCGCGGTCGTACGCATTTTCCTGATCATCACCAGCACAAGATGCATTGTCTTGCGGGCTCACCGCGACCTTGAGATTCAGCTGCTTGTACTTGAGTGTCTTGCGGTTGCCGCGCTCCTTGCGGTCGGGCGATGGCGAGAGCTGCAGAGCACGGCGAAAGCTCGGTTTTTCTTCCTTGTGCTCCTCAGTGTGAGCGTGCACATGAAGACCGAGTGGGGAAGCCGAGGCTTGACGGCGCGGCGCATCCTGGAGACCTTGGCCGAAGTCGGTACAACTTGAACTCGGAAGGGTGAGCTCAGACCGTCGTTTCATGAGGCGCGCAGGGCGCCCGGCGCGGCCTGGGCCCATGCGTTCAGCATGTCCGGTTTTGCCGCCATAGGCACTATTGGTGCTGTTTGCGTTTTCGTCCTGGTCATAGTAGGTGTCTTTGCGTACGCGTGCGAGTTCTTCCCGCTTTCGATTCCTCGTGGGTTTCGGTGTGTTAAGGTACTGATGCGGACGTTGGGCGGTGCGTGGTTGGTCGGTCAAAGGCTGACGAAGAGGCATGAGACGTGCCGGGGGCGTGTTGCAATACTCGGACGGCCCGCGCATAAGGAGCTGCTTTTGCCAGTGCGACGTAGACGATGCCTCGGACCCAAGGCTGTGCTTTCGCGAGTGGAAGCTCTTGCTGCTGCCGTTGCCACCGCTGATGTAGTTGCGTGCATCGGCGACGGAAGACACAGAGGACGGGATGCTTCGCGGGGTTCCCTCGACATTGTCGTCGGATTCGGAAAAGGAGTCGACACTTTCCCCCGATGGGGAAGACTTTCTACGCGCAGATGACATTGCGCCACCAGCACGGCGGCCTGTCGAAGAGCTGAGACCACTGCGCGGTGTCTGCAGCGCAGCGGGCGGGGGTTGCTGCTGGTACTGGTGATGCGGCGGCACGGCAGGGGAAAGAGGCCCCGAAACCTGAGCCGCAGAAAAGCTGCCCGAGCTGTCGGCTGTTCCCGTGCTCGTGCTCCGTCGCCGCAACGGGCGTGACAAGGCATTGGGGCTCGATGTGCCACGAGGCCTGGATTCAGGGGGAGGATGAACTCCTCCGAGAAATTGGTCTTGATCGAGCGAGGATGCGCTCACCGTGGCAGCCGAGCTCCACCCGGAAGGCAGCGTAGAGCATGAAGCACTGGTAAGGGGTGAGTCGATGGCCGCAAAATTTTGCAACTCATCGAGAATGCCCACGACCTCGTTAAATAGACGCTTCTTTTGTAAGCCACAACTGCGCAGATCGTCGCGGAACTCGGGCAGGTACATGTCCTGAAGGAGGCTTCGCACGAGCACGTAGCCCTCGTCGGAAAGGCGCCGCGCGCAGAGGTCCATCATGGAGCGACAGTCTTCGTAAAGAGCGTGTTTATCATGGATTTCGTGAATGGCTTCAAGGACCATGAGCAAAAAGTGGTCAATCTGCCAGTTGCAGACGGCGATGGCGCTCGTGGGCTCCATGGGCATGCGCACGGCGGCAAAGAGACGTTTGAGGCGCTTAAACGTGAAAGATCCTGTATAGCCCGAAGAGGATGCGACCGAGCTGGATTGCGAGGAGAAGGAGCTTTGGCGCACAAGGGGGCATGCGCTGCCGCTGCCGCTGTGGCTGGAACTGGACGCGGGGCCAAAAGAGGACGAGCTGGTATTGACCGCGATGCGGTGTTGAAACTGGGTGGTGGACTGCGACGATTCTGATCGAGAGAGACGACCGGGGCGCGTGCCGCCTCTTTGCTGTTGCGGCGGAGGTCCAGGCTCGCCCCCATTGCTGGGAAACTGAGGGCGCGCGTCGCGGCGATACTGCGTCTGTTGTTTCTTGAGCTGCTCCATGCCGACCTCGGGACTGGTGCTACGCAGGACTTCTGGGTGGTGCGGCATGAAGTTGGGCAAAAAGGACCCTTGGTTTTCTGTGTCTTCATCGTAGTCTGCGTCATCATATTCTTCGTTGTCACAGTTGGGAAGCGGGTGCGTTTCATCGCGTGAAGACGGGTGACGGGGCAAATCGCTGCAGGACACGCGTCGATGAAGCGAGTCCGGTGCTCCCGAAGAAGGGGGCGCGGCGCAGGCGTCGTCGTGCACCTCGCGTTGGTGGCGATACTGTTGTTGTTGTTGTTGGTGGTGGTGCTGCTGCGGAGGAGCCGGTTGCTGCTGGTTTTTGCGGGTGTTGCGATTGGAGCCACCGTTGTTTCCGGGCGAGTATTGCGTGCGGTGGCGGCGAATGCGGGGTCCATGTGCAGATCCCCGCGTCGCTGCGTTTCCAGCGTCATACGGCTGTGGCGTTTGTGCGGACGGGTTTGCGAGAGGCAGTTGCGTCGCGATGGGCACGTCCATGGCGCTCATGGATCGAGGTCTGCTCGTGAGTCTGCGCTGCGCGTGGCTGCGGTGGATCCCACCGCCCGCGTTGCGCAGGATGGAGGGCTCTGCTGCGGCCTGGGATTTTGTTTTCTCAAGCTCGTTGAGGATCATTTTGCAAGCGCGGGGATCGCGTACGCCGAGATTTGCGCCGATCGCGTCTGCGTCCGTGCTGAGTCGGAGGAGCGTCGCGCCGTCGACTTGCCTTCGCCGCACCGCTTCTTGCGCCTCTTCGAGCCCAAGTTCCTGCATGAGCCTGGCCACGTCCTCCACGGAGCTCGTGGCCGCGATGGCGTTTTGCATGCTCGACGTCGACGGCGGGTCCGTCCCGGTCTGCGAGAGCTAGCTGGGGAAGAAAGAGCCCAGACAGCCCGCAAAGCCGAGGCGCTCGCCGGCGGTGCGCGGCGGTGGGGACACGCGCGCGCGAGGGCTCCGTCGTGGGCTCTGCGCTGCGCACGGGCTCTGCCGCCTCGAGCTCCGGTCGAGGCGCGACCCAACGTCTCTCGCCCGCGTTCTTTTCTGCCCTGCTTTCTGCCCTTCCCGCGTTCGTTCTTTTCCGCGTTCTTTTCTCCTTCCCGATCTGCCTGTGCTCGGCGGCGGCGCCTCGAAACGTCCCTCCCGCCCGCCGCTGCGGCTGCTCTGCCACGCGATGGCGGCGCGCGGCGGCGCGCCCGCGGCCGTCTGCGCGCTCCTCGCGCCTCTGCGCGGCGCGCTCGCCCGCGCTTGGCGCGCTCGGCGCGGCGGGGCGGCGGGGCGGGGTGGCGGGGCGGGGGAACGGGGCACGGATGGCGCCGCCGATCAGCCGGCCCGGCCCAGCCCAGCCCAGCCCAGCCCAGGCGCGGGGCGAAGGAAGGAAGGAAGGAAGGGAAGCACGCGCGCGACGGCAGGCCCGGGGCGCGCGCGCGCTCGCTCGCTGCGCACGGCGTCGCGGCGCCTGGCCTCTCTCGCCCGCTCGCGCAGCGGTTCTGCTCGCGGTTCAAGTTCTGGTGATCCTGGCAAACGTCTTCTTGGTGTTCTCTCCCTCTCTCTCTCTTCCTCTGGACGGACGGGAGAGAGAGAGATTACGGGACGCGCCGCTGCCGGTTTGCGCACTTGCGGCGCCGTTTGCGCGACAGTGGAGGCTGCGGCGCTTCACTTGCGCCGCCGCGATTCCCGACTTGCGCCTCCGGCCCAGCCGGACCGGCCAACCGAGCACAGGAGCCACGCCGAGGCCTGCGCAGCCGTGAAGGGCGCGCGGGAGATCAAGATCGTCTCGCCCGCGAGAGCGAGCAAGCGCTGGCCGGGAGGGAGGGAGGGAGGGAGGGAGGGAGGGAGGGAGGGCGAGGACCGCAAGCACGTTGTTGCCTGCAACTGCAGCTGCTGCTGCTGCTGCAGCTGCTGGGACCAGAGCGAGCGAGCCTTGGCCATGACGACGATGTGACCCAAGCCGGCTTGGTGCAAACAGGAGCAACAACAAGCAAGCAAAGGCGAGCAAGCAAGCGAGCAAGCAAAGTCTTCGGGCCTTGAAGCCTCGCTGTCGCGCGCAAGGAGGTTGCGGGAGAAGACGAGGTCGCGGCGGAGGTTGTCCGGGGGCCCAGGGCCGACCGAGGGCGGGTATCGATGATCGTGTCTCGAAGTCGAGCGATCAATCTTCGATCTTCGGAACGAGAGAGGGAGGGTCAAAGGGCAAAGGCAACCAACCACAGGAGTTGTCATGGCCAGGACAGCGCGCACGGCGTCACGCATAGTCAACGAGTTTTATAGGTGTTTCTGGGACGAGTGCTTGGCAGGCAGGAGGTGGGAGGAGGGTCGATGGCTGACGCCGGGAAACCCGACAGGAGTCAGTTTGCGTAGGAGAGAGAGAACGAGTGTGGTCGTCCGTATTGCATAGTGCGAGGGAGGATGGATGCCCGCCCGCCCTGCCGACGACTCGACTTGGGAAAAGGGGACAAATTAGAGTCCAGCGACAACGAGCTTCTCTTTGGGATCTTGCGCCGGCTCGGGAGACGTTGAGGGGAGCGACATGAGGCCGACGCCAACGACGATGCAGATGACTCCGAGGAAAAGGACTGACGGGGATGCGTGATGCGATCAATCAATCAATCAATCAATCAATCAATCAATCAATCAATCAGATAAACAATCGATCCAACACTCGATCGATGGATCGACGCGCGCTCGATGTCAGCCTCGAAATTCTTTCCCTTCTTTCTTCCGTCACCTTCTTGTCTTGACATGACTCAGTCATCGAGGATGCGATCGTTGACAGGCGGAGGTGCGCGCAAGGAGGAAAGCGACTCACATGACATACATGCATGTGAAGGGGGGAGGAGGATAAAACGTACGGAGAGGATCACCCTGCTGCTTTTCGCCACGCACGAAGCGCGATGTGAGCAGGGTGAATACAAAGGTAGATGCGTTACAAATGGGAACGGCCAAAGACAGTTCTGTTTGGGTTCAACTCGATCGTAATGCGCGTGCGTGCTTGTGAGTCCCCTTTCTTGTTTTATTCCTTTAGCTCTCCTCTCCTCACTGTGCCCTCCTTCGCCTCTCTTTCTCCAGCTTGCAGCCCATCTTCAACGTACCGGATGTCCCCAAAAGAAGGTAGTAGAGCAGCGACCCGCTCTGATTGACCACAAAAGGGACTGTAAACTGCGCGTGCACGGCAAAGTAAGTGCATGTTCATGTCATCGTCCATGCCCATGCCCATGTCCTGTCCAGTCAGTCTCCTCGCATCATCCCGCGACCCCGACCCTCCCCCTCCGCCCATCCCTCCGCCCGCCTGCTCTTCCTCGTGTGCATGCCGTGGCCACGCTCGTGCTCGCGCCTGTGCAGCCAGGACCCCGGGACGACGGCGTGGTTCTGCACAGCGCAGCTCGGGTCGGCGGAGTAGTCCATGCATAAGCAGGCAAAGCAAGACAAGCACGCGTCCAAGACTCGACACCTCCGGCGCAGTTGCCGTCGCCACTGCTGCCGCTCGCGGCCTCGCAGCAGCGGCGGCAGCGGCAGCGGCGGCAGCAGAGCCGCGAGCGCACGCACCCTCCAGTCCCTGGCGAGCGCGGCGAGGTGGCGCGCGAGTCGGGTCGGCGCGGGCGCGGCCCTCATCGCCGCGGCGTGCCGGGCGTCGTCCCCGCGCGCAGGCGCCGCCGGCCGCGCGGCATCCGGCGCGCCGCCATCGGCCCCGCGCGGCCGCAGGAACGAGTTCGTGCCGCCCCAGAGCGCGCCCACGAGCACGAGGCTGCCGAGCTCCGCGGCGCGCATCGCGGCGGCCGAATCTCCGACTGTATCTTTTCCTCGCCGTGTCCAGGCGCCGCGCGTATCCATCCATCGATCGTATCCAAGGCGAGCGCGAAAAGGAAAGGAAAAGCAAAGCAAAGCAAAGCAGGCAAAAAGCAAAGCGCGAACTCCGCCCCGAGGAAGAGCAGCGCGACGCGGACCCGGACCCGGACCCGGACCCGGGCCCGGCGCGCCTCGACGCGCGGCTCCGCGGCGGACCTCGCGGCGCGCTGCCGCTTTCCCTCCGCGCGCGCGGGCGGCGAGGTCCATCCAGCCGTCGGCGGCGGGACCGGCGAGGTTGGCGCGGCGAGGTACTAGCTACTCTACTCTCGAGCTTTAGGAGCGGGTTGACGCCGACGAAGACGACGACGAGGAGGGGAGCAGCGGCGGCAGAGGCGCGGGGGCGAGGAGGAAAAGGAGAAGATGAACTCGGCGGAGAAACACGCCGCGTCGAAGTTCGCGCTCAAAGGTGGCGGGAAGAAGGGCGCCGGCGGTGGGCCGGCCCACATGCCGCTCGTGCGCGTGGCCAGCCTGTGCGAGGAAGATCCGAACATTGTGCGCGATGTCGTCATGGAGGCGCACAACACGCCGCCAAGGCCCAAAACGCTGTCTTCGCGACCGCGCGTTGGATCGGAGTCGATGAAGGGGTTGCGACATCGCACCGCTTCGACGGGCAGCGTCGGTCCTACGGCGGCCGAGATTCGCAGACTTCGGCGTGGCGTTCTCGACTGGTCTTCGGTCGCAGTCATGAGCGTAATGGAGGTACTCGAGTGGCGCGAGGACGATGAGCACGAACTCGATGTCGTGGTGGTTCCTGTCATTGACAATATGGCAAGTCTACAAGTTGCAGGGAACTCGGAAAAGCAAGATAATGGTGAGGGCCAAATCGCCGGCCAAGAGCCAAACGAACGCGAGATCGTGTCTCCGGCCGCTGCAACCTCCTTGGAGGTGGCTGATCCCGCCCCGGCTCCGGTCGCGCCAAAAAAGCATTCGCGTCGAACGAAACGACGGCGTCGCACCAAGATCGTGTGCGCTATTGGCCCAGCCTCGCGCGAGGTGGAGACCTTGGTCGACCTTTTGGAGGCCGGCATGAACGTTGCCCGACTCAACTTTTCGCATGGCGATCATGCGTATCATGCGCAGACCATCAAGAATCTGCAGGAAGCTATTCGGCTCCGCGAAGAGAGGAGTGGGGCGCAGTGCCACTGCGCCATTCTCATGGACACCAAGGGACCAGAGATTCGGACAGGAATGCTCAAGGATCATGAGCCGGTAGAACTCGTGACAGGACAACTTCTCGAGATCACGACAGATTATACTCTTGCAGGCACCTCGTCCATTGTGGCGTGCAGCTACAAGGAGCTCTGCGCCTCGGTGCGGGTGGGAGGCCTCATTCTGATTGCAGATGGATCGATTCAGACGCGCGTCGAAGAGATTCGCGAGACAAGTGTCATGGTTCGCGTGGAGAACGACGCCATCTTGGAAGAACGCAAGAACATGAATCTTCCCGGCGTCTCGATCCGGCTGCCGGGCATCACGGCCAAAGACAAGTACGATTTGGAGAACTTTGCGCTCAATTATCCCGTCGACATTGTCTCTGGGTCCTTTATTCGGACGGCGGCTAATGTACGCGCCGTACGCGCGTGTTTGGGTGAGCGAGGGAAGCACATTCGCGTGCATGCGAAGATTGAGAGTGTCGAGGCACTGCGAAACATTGAGGAGATTATTGAAGAGGCAGACGGCGTGCACGTGAGTCGAGGCGACTTGGGAATGGAACTCCCGCTGAGCAAGTTGTTTTTGGCGCAAAAGGGCGTCATTCGTTGGGCCAACCTTGCGGGGAAGCCGGTCGTGACGAGCACGCAGATGCTTGATTCCATGACGACGCGACCCCGGCCCACCAATGCCGAGTGCAGCGACGTGGCTAATGCGGTGCTTGACGGCACGGATTGCGTCATGCTCTCCGCGGAAACGGCCAAGGGCATGTATCCTCGTGAGTCCGTGGCGACCATGGGACGCATCATTTCCGAAGCTGAGCGGGTCATCAACTATGAGTCGTACTACAGCACCATTCGCGCCGAGGTGCTCTCGAAGGGCAAGGTGTCTGTGGTGGAGGCTCTTGCGTCGTCCGCAGTGGAGACTTCGCTCGACGTTCGCGCGGATCTCATTGTGGTGGTGTCCGATTCCGGGGACCTGGCCCGACTCGTTGCCAAGTACCGTCCCACGGCTCGCATCGTGGTTGTCACAAGCAACAGGGTGACTGCACACCATATGTCGGTTTGTCGAGGCGTGTCTGCCATGCTTTTGGACGAGGCTGTTTTGAGCGCTCCGCGCGAAATGTGGCTGCACGCCAACAAGTACATTCTCGACCGTGCGTGGGCTCGCGTTGGTGCCATGGTCACTTTGGTCACGTCCCTGTACGACATCAAGGACAGCGTCAAGCAGCGACTTGATCAGCAGCCCAACAAATTTGAGCGGCTCAGCAACACCATCGAGGTGCGAAAGATTTCTCTCGACGCCTACGAGACCATGGTCGAGGCTGCCTAGCTTCTAAACTTATATATTATAAATGTATGTAGTACCCTGAAAATGGACAAGCCTGCGGTGTGGCGAGAGTCTAGTCTACACATCGAACCAAACAAGGGTGACGAAAGCTTGATTTCCTTTTTCCTCAATTTTTGTTACTTGACACTCCCCGTTGCTATTATCAAAATTTCTCTACAAACAAAATAGAATTGTAAGCCGTAACTAGCGTAAGTTTACCAGAAGAGTCACTTCGTGCACGAGATGGATTTGATGTAGATATCACGAGATGATGTCTCTGTCAACAGAGAGACCACAACGATCACATTTATATCGTTTATTCCCACCAAGATTGCGTTTCACGTATCCGCATCTTGTGCAGGTTTTTGAAGTGTACTCTTCAGGAACGGCCAACGTGTTTCTTACATGTCCGTGGTTTTGAATGAGTTCGTCGCGAAAGCGGCAGTGAGAAAGCATTTGTATCTTGCGCTTCGCAGTTGGATGGAGCTTGTGTGATTGGAGGATACTCTTGACACCTTTTTTACCAACCCGGATTTCTTGAAAATTGTCCAGAAGAAAGCGAATGATCTTGTTGTGTGTGTCTTTGACTTTGTTCTTCATTTTTGCCCAAAGCATTTGCTCTTTGCGCTTGTAGGTCTTCTTTCTATGTATGCGACTTCTCGTCTTTCCATCCCCATCCCGGGAGCTTCTGATCTGGTCAATACGCTTTGCCAAGTCGAGCATATTGTAAGACTTAAAATTTCCACGTATTTCAGAACTAGTGGTACGTGGTAAGACGTTGAGTGTTGCGCATAGTTTTGCATTGTTCGAACAGAGTATTTGAAAGTCACGAGCACCTGAATCGAGTGTCGCGTCTTTAAAAGGTGCTGGTTTGAGCCTTTCTCGCTTTTCTGATATAGAATGATCAGGTACCAACGACCAGCTTCTTCGTGAACGATTTTGCAGTCCTTTTAAATCTTGGGGAGCTTTCGATTTCGCTTTTTCGAACCTTGACGTTTGTATCGAATGGTCCAAATGGTTCAGCTTTGTCGTCAACATCCAACTTCCACCTATATTTTTTCATGAGGAAGATGAAGTTGTCATCAAATGCATTGTCCTTGGCGAACATACACTTTTGAACTGGAATAATACCGAATCCACGCTTATCGCGCCTTAACTGAAAGAGCATTTCGAGCTTTTTGATGTTTCCAGCTTTTTTGTTCGAAAAAGCGGATTTGTAAGCTGCTCCTAGACGACGCAGCGTGTCACCACGCATATGGTATGGAAGACTCTCAATCTCGTCATCGAGCTTTCGTTTCTTCTCGACTTCACGATTCAACGCTTTACGAGTTGGCCCAAGAAAGTATCTTTTCATCTCCGCAAAACGAGTACCGACATTTCCTTTCTTGATATGCTCAAGAGCCAGGTTCCATAATGCACGTAGTGCGTGGTGAATTTTGGCAAAAATTTGTCTTTGACGAAATGTTGGTCGTAGCTTAACTTTCATCGATCTTAAGTCGCTTTCTTCCGCGTCGTCTGCTTCGTTGACCATAGAGACGACACCCGAAGACGGTGATGATTGAGATGAGGTCTTTGACGAGCTCATCGTGCGGTCCTCCATCGTCTTCTTGTCCATTTGGATGGACAACTCGAATTGACCCTCCTTTCGAAGTGACAATCCACTCGAGCAAGTTGAATGCGAGTCTACAGAGACGGTCTCTATAGGTAACCACGACTTCATCGAGTCCTCCACGCATTGCGAGTTCCAGAATGGAACGAGGACCGCGTCTTTTGAAGTCGATACCCGACCCAATGATTTGGATGACTTGATGATCGGGGAAGTTTTCTTCGACCTAAGCGACTTGTCTGGAGAGGTCGTCCTTCTGCGCTTTGCTACTGACTCTTGCATAACATAGTCGACGTCGCTCAACTTCCGTTTGCCCAGGAGTGTCCGAGTTGATGTAAAAGTCCTCGATACATACTCGTCGGTGTCCGCCTTTTGTTCTGTTACTTCTGACTTTGTTGTCGTTAGCGTAGTTTCTCTGTGCAATCCGAGCCGCAAAGCGGCGACTCCAACGGAGACGTAATGTCGCTCGTCTGACATCGAGCGACACCACCAACCCGAGTTTCGGTTTTGCTGGAAACGATTTGGTGTTGTTTTGGTGTTGTTTTCGATTCAGGTCACTTCCACACCCGGTCGTATCGTATAGCCCCGCGACAAGTACTAACAGCTTTAGCCCCCAGCCGCGAACCATGCCGTGCCACCTGCCGACTGTCAACGCAGAGGTGGCCCTGGTCACGCGTGGCTGCCGAGAACTTTTACGTCTGCCGCAATCGTCGGAGCGCAAGCCGCCAGATAGACTGCTTGCGAAGTCCGGCCGACTAGACGTCCTCTCCACTCAGCCTCTAGCAGCGCAGCTAGAAGGCCAAGAATTCTGCACTTACGATGGGCGGTTCTGCACTTGCAAATGCGTCGAGCAGCACTTGCAATCTGGATGTTGTGCCACCAGCGCCAATGCCTCGCTCAATGGGTTGACAGTGAGGCCGGCTGGTCACTGCTGCAATGACTGGATGCTAGTAGAGCAATGGACTGGCTGCCACTTGCAAGCCGAATTACTCGACTTGCTGGACAATTATTGTAGACACTTGGAAGAGAAAAATAGCCCTAAGCGATAGTAAGA